>WITN01000072.1:0-205942 GCA_015025155.1 Lactarius quietus | reverse complement strand
TCCACTCCTCACTGCCACCGACCCGCGCCATCCGCGCCAAAGCAGACCCGCAGACCTGAGGCAACGCGCGAAAGCGCAGGGCCCAAGTGATTCAACCCTCCCGGACCGCAAAGACTCACTACAAGCGACACGTCCCGAAGACCGAGAGCGCGAACGTTCTCACGAACGTGAGCGTGACAGGGAGCGAGAGCGCGAACGCGAACGCGAACAACGCCAACGGGCTCAACGGGAACAAGACCGAGACAAGGAACAACCAGCGATCGAGCGCGAGCGGCAGCCTGAAAGGATCAACAGTCGGCGCTTGCCACTGTCAAGTCTGCACCAGCAAGCACCTCCAATATCGCCCAATCGGCGGTCGGCGCTGCCGGCGCATCCATCAACCCACCGCCCGTCAAACCGTTACAGACCAAAAAGCTACCTCAACCCGTGGTATCACCGCTATCGTTGATGGGGACGACAGTAAAGGCTACTGCCGGTGGGGCGTGGCTGCTGCGGCAGCAGCACTCGAGAAACCTAAGCCAAAGGAAATTGAGAAGCGGATTAGCACGATGACTGAGGCACAGGTCATGGACAAGATGCGCAGCGTGGTGGACTCAGCAGACCCAAAGCTACTGTATAGCAAGATCAAGAAGATCGGTCAGGGGTACGTGTTAATATTTTATCTCGCATTCTGGGGAGATTGTAATCTCGCTATCGCCTCAGGGCATGTGTACGTCGCCAAGACACTTGCGACAGGGAAGAAGGTTTGCGATTAAGGAGATGGACCTCACGACCAACCGCGGAAGGAGCTGATTGTAAATGAGATAATGGTGATGAAGGAAAGCCGCCATCCAAATATCGTCAATTTCCTAAACTCATATCTCGTCCGCGGGAACGAGCTTTGGGTGGTCATGGAATTTATGGAAGGTGCGCGCTGACCGATATTATCGAAAACAACACACTGGAGGAAGACCAGATTGCTTCCATTTCAAACGAGGTAGCTACTGTGGTCCTAGATCGCATGCAAGCGCACTAACAAGCTGGCAGACATGCAAGGGCCTTGGACATTTACACAGCCAGCACATTATCCATCGCGACATCAAATCTGATAACGTACTCCTTGACGCTTCGGGGCGCGTCAAAATCAGTAGGCCTGCTTGACTCTTTCCTGCTCTCTAGATTATCTCACATGAACCGTTTCAAGCCGACTTTGGATTCTGCGCCAAGTTGACTGACCAAAAGTCGAAGCGCGCTACGATGGTGGGCACGCCTTACTGGATGGCGCCTGAGTTGTAAAGCAGAAAGAGTACGGCGCCAAGGTGGACATCTGGTCCCTCGGCATCATGGCGATCGAAATGATCGAGCAGGAGCCACCGTATCTTGACGAGGAGCCTCTCAAGGCACTCTACTTGATCGCAACCAACGGGACACCAACTTTGAAGAAGCCCGAGGCGCTTTCACGTGAGCTCAAGGCTTTCCTGAGCGTGTGCCTATGTGTGGATGTGAAGAGCCGTGCGACCGCAAGCGAGTTACTCGAGGTCCGTCCCAATTCTAATCTTTTGTAACAGTTGTGCTAACGTTCCATCTTTACGTAGCACGACTTTTTGAAGAAGGCTTGCGCGTTGTCTGGACTTGCACCGCTTCTACGTTTTCGTACAATGAAGCAGGCAACATGAGGGGTGGCACCTGCCTGTGTTCCTTCTTTCCCCTGCTCATGTTGGATATCTCCGTATGGTCGTCCATGCAGCCATTATCCCTATTCTTTTTTCCCGCTTTACCACTTTTTCCTTTGACTTTTCTTTATTTGTTCATGACTGTACGATTCCCTGGCGGCTCGCTGCCGTGGGTGTACAATATATCAGGTTGTACACCCAACAAACTTTTGCCATTGAATGATCGGTCGTGTGTGGTGTACATCTGTTGCTGTACGTCGATGAGAAGCAGAGAGCTGACAATGACCTCTAGAAAAGAGCATGGACGCTAGGCCCGACATTCCCCTTAACATCTTCCCTTATGTCTCCTGTATCAATACCCCGTAAGGGATGTTGCAATAACAGTCGGATATCGGGAATAGGAAAACAGATGAATGGGTTGTACAGAAGCGACGTCAGCGGAATAAAACCCGGAATGTTACTAGAAGTGGAAAATGTGCAGGGAGCGAGGACGACCAACTAATCAAAAGCCTCCTCGGCGCTTCGGCGGACGAGCCGACGAACCTTCTTCTTGTATGCTGGTATTGGCCATGTCAGGGGGAGAAGGGAGAGGGAGAGAAAAAGGCTGATGCGTACCAGCAAAGTCTGTCCGAATCTCCTTTGCGGCATCGACATTCGCTGGGCTATCCAAGTTTGGCTTCTCAGAGGACAAGAGTGAGATAACGCTCAATAACTGGGATTGGGATGGGATGAAGTTAGGTAAGCAAGCGAACGATCTTGCCAAGACTGACTATGGACTCGACGGTGTGGACTGGCATCCATCTCTCTCCGGCATCCTCGTAGCCGTACTGATCGTCACCAGGCGCATGCTTCAAGGTGTGGTAAGTTCATCGAGCTACGCGACAGACGAGCGAGCACACTTACAAGAATCGAGATACATACACCGCCGTCAGAATAAACTTATCCGCAATTCCAACTTGAGCGAGGAAAAATACAGAAAAGAGAAAGAAAGGCGCACTGTTAGGATGCCACATGGGGGTGATAAAGCGCATCTTGGGAGGCAAAAGGGGGAACTCCGGCGGGAACGTCAATCGTGCTTTAAAGAAGCCACCCTCACTGGAGATCGACATCAGGATATGGAATGTCACTATGTACGAATACACACTAGAGAGTATCCGTGGGGCTTTTAATCGAACATCAGATGTTAGCATCGGGATAGTGCCAGCAGTGTCGAAAAACAATGCCGTAGAAGCAAAAAGGGAAGGCGAACCCAATGATCATGACCTCCCATTCATAGAGATTGTTCTCATCGACAAGTCCTTCGCGAAGATAGCTATCAGGACGGGAGCGTTGGAAGGGTTGCGGGAGATTCTTGGGTACGAACCAGCAGAAAATCCTTCTACGGGCCGCTTGGTCAGCTCCGTGAGCTGGCGACGAAGTAAAAGTGTGTTTGATGCGGGCGATGATGAGACTGTCGACATCGTGCGATGGAATTGAGAAAGGTTCACTTGAGAACGAACGCCCTTAGTGTATCCCTTATATTCCCATCCTCTGCGATTATGTAATTCAGGTCCCTAACGCTCACCCACCAGCCATGCGCTGTCTCTATTTCTTTGCCCTAGTTTTTGCCAGTCTATGGTCGACCGTCTTAGCCTTGTATGAATCAGATGTTGGCGTCGTTGACTGGCATCGACCTCTCGTGGGTGTACCACTCACCTCGTCCCTCGGCACAGCGCCTACTTTCCATGCCATTCCCAGAAGGCCGCCAACGGAAGCATTATTGCTCACTGCAACGAGCGGTAATGTGCTCGCTGCATTGCGCGCCTCCAATGGCCAACTAGGTGCATTCTAGCCGCTTCACACCCACTTACTATCATCTGACTCTGGCACAGCATGGCGGTTTATCTTCGCCCCCACGGACCACATCATACATTATCATCAGCATCGGGATAGTATGTCACGTTTTCTGTGCGTCAGCGCTAGCTCATTCTCGTAGTGGTCGTGTCTTTATCTGGACCTGGTGGCTCAACACTGAGAACGTTCGACTGTTTGACGGGACAACTCATCTAGAAAAGCGCTTGCATGCACCCCATGTGGGCCATCTTGACCCCACAACCACAACTTCGGGGCAGAAATAGCCTTCATTCCAGAAACTGTCGATGTTTTCGCCTTGACCAATGGCCGTAGTGTTAGGCGCATCGGAGTAGATGGTACTGAGCATTGGGCTTGGGAGTACCCTGACAAATCGTGAGAGCGTCTTGTTCCTTCATGGTCCCAAGGTCTAAATGTTCCTTCAGTGCCCCTATTGTTTACGCCAGATTGGTAACAACACCATCTACTGTCTACGTTATTGGCTTTACAAAATCCTTGGCTTCCAACACCCTACACGTATCCTCTCTATCTACATCCACAGGGAAGCTGGTTGCCACCACAGACATTCCTCTGAGTGTTGCAGTGGGGTCATCGGACGTACTCGTGCTCTCCTCTGATGTGGGGACTCTCATCCCTCGCTTGTCTGGCTCGAGGCTGGCACGATTCGCTCCGTTGGGCTCGTCCCTAACCTAACGGAGAAGCCTACCTCCGTGTCGGCTTCCGCGTATACTAGGATAGTCGATATTAATTTGCAGAGCAAGGGTCATTTTGTTGCCCTGACGGCAAACGGTGCTGGCTGCATACTTAAGCTTGATGTAGATAAGTTGAAAGTCATTTGGGAGTTTCCTGACTCAGTGAGTACCTGTATCCAGAATTATTCCCTTGTGTTGTTAATTCGATGGACGTCAGGCAAAATCTGGCCGACTTGCTGATTCGCTCTACATTGGTGGGGTTGACCGCGACGGTTTCCCTTATATTGGACGCGTGTTCTGGTCATTTAATTTGGGGGCAAGTCACACTGTGTCAGCTTATCCTCTCTTAGCTCACTCAAGAGCCCACTTGTTTTCAGAAAGCTTCAGCACACGTGTACGCTCCTCACCTCGCTGGGGACAAGGTCTCGTTTCTGGCTTCACGTTCAACTTTGACACCGAAACACACGGAATCATCAGTCACGTAGATCGCCCGCTCCATTCATTCTCTATTGTAGCCGCTTACTTCGATTTTCCAGGTGGCGTTACATACGGCATATGTGAAAGAGGTCGATTTACTTCCTTACCTTGCTGTGACAACTTCAACTGGCGCTATCCAACTCTGGCAAGGCGATATTCTACAGTGGACGCGCGAAGAAGGTCTCTCCAGACTTCAGGTCGCAGAGATGGTGGAGTTGCCGGAGCAGAAGGCCATGGCAGCGCACGCCGTCGACGAGAGAGATACATTCGTCGAGCGCATCACACGGCAACTAACCGACGCGAAGGTTCGTCTTTAACGGGTCCATGTTGAGCTCACTTGGATTCACCCGATGCGTTCGTTAGGGGTTACACCTCTACATGCTCAACTTTATCAAAAGATTTGTGATGGTCACAAGCGTGCTCTGTCAACCCCCCGAAGGAGCTTGACCTTGACCTGCTCACGCGTGACGAGTTTGGTTTTCGTCAAGTTATTGTTACCGCGAATGACCTAGGCAAAATCTATGGGCTTGACTCGATTAGTGGAGCCATTCTCTGGAGCCGAGTACTCGGCCTTGGCTGGGCGGCGCAAATCGGTGGCCAAATTATCCCCAGCAAGCTGTTCGTTGTACGGACGATTGCTGATGGGGGTTCACCGGAGGCTGTGTTGGTCGCACAACGCAGGGCAAACAATGTACGGCTTGTCGTCCAAGTTTCGCCGATTAAATGGTTGATTACTGTTTCAGGGACTTGTCGACACAGTACTTTTCCATGTTAATGCTCTAACTGGGGAAGATGCTTTGGGAAAATCGCCGGCTGATATGGTGCTCCAAGGCGTTGATATCATCTCTGGACCTTTATTGGGGCTTACCAACTGCCCGGGAATAGGAGTACTGTCATACTTCTTGATGAGTTCCTCCAAGTTCGTATCAATCTCCCAAAGACACCCTTCCATGCTCACTTCCTTTCGTAGGCATATGTGTATCCTGACACGTCGATGAACGAGAGGACGCTTGCAAATGTTCTAGGCAAACTGAACGCCGTATTGCGTACTGGCCTACCGGACAACAGCAATTGACAGGCCACCAATTCGACAACCCAGAAATTGGAAGGCCCACGGCCTTTGCAACGTGGGCATCCTCTTTACCCGCTGCAGAAGAAATACTTTCCATTATCCCTCGCCCGTCTGGTCCTGTTGCTCGCTTGGAAAAGTACTCGGAAACCGCACTACTCTCTACAAATATCTTAACCCACATCTCTTTGCCGTCACCACATCGTCTCCGAATACGTGCGGCGTCTATGTGGTAGATGCTGCAAAAGGGAGCATCGTTTATCACGTGAGCATCGCCGCTAGACAAGGTGCGGGGGGATGTGATCTGCGTGCAACGTTCGTAGAGAACTGGTTAGTATATGTGTACTGGGAGGAGCAGCATCAGCTGGTTGGGCAGACGAAAGGTAGGAGGCTGGTAAGTGTTGAGTTGTATGAAGGGTTCAAGCCAGACGACAAGTCGAGGAGGTGCGTCCAAACATTTGAGTGGGACGCGTACACGACTGATCGGAGTTCAGTTCGGAACTGTCGTCCCATTCGAACAATACGTTGGCGGTCACTGCCATCAAGCAGTCTTATATCTTTCCTCACGCGATCACTTCGATTGCCACAACGTCCACCAAGTACGGTATCTCGACAAAAGACATAATAGGTGTGTTCACTCAGACATCTAGCTGAGACCCAATGCAACTCAACTCAAATCGCTTAGTGGCGAATGAAAATGGTCAGATCCAATCGTTCCCCGCCTGTTTTAAATCCGCGCCGGACGAAGGACAAGCCGACTTCAGAGGAACAGGAAGAGTGGCTCATCCAATATGACCCGGTGCTGCCAGACGATGCGCACCGCGTCCTTTCGCACAACTATCACGTACGTTATGCGCCCTCCAGCTTACCATCTAGGCCGACTCCTCTTTTTGGCAGGTCGCAAACATCAGACACATATTGACAGCGCCAGCCTTGCTGGAAAGTACCTCGCTCGTCTTTGCGTACGGGCTCGACCTTTTCGGGACGCGTGTTGCGCCGTCGGGTCCATTCGATGTGCTGAGCGAGACCTTCAACAAAGTTCAGCTTGTTTTCACCATCTGTGGGCTGGCCGCAGCGATTATAGCCACACGGCCGATGGTACGAAGGAAGCGCCTGCGCGAGAGATGGTATCAATAGGCGCAATCACGATCTATTACTGGTACCAAGTTCTGTGATCTGGGGAAGCAGGTGAAGCCTTCCATACATATTAGATAGAGATGCAATGGAGCAGAGACTTCAAAGCATCGATCTCAGGTTTCACAAAAGGTGTGGAAAAGTGGACAAGTTTACAGATAGTCCGTCTCCCCGCTACTTCCTATCCCCGATCTCCAATGGCTTTTCTTGGTTTACCGTTGCTACGAAGTGAAAGTCGTAAACGTCTGCGCCTCGTACAGCTTGAGTACACAGCTGTATCTATATTGTCTGAAGTTACAGCTATCACGGCGAGGTTTTTTATATGTCCGTAGAGTCGTAGACAAAAAGAGCAAGCTCATTCGGTCACTTGCGTCGTAGCCTGATGGCGATCAAGCCTGTTGCGTTGCAATCGATATCACACCGCTCGGCTTTGCTCTTTCCATGTGTAGCCTCTTTCAGGGTCTATACTGTCTTCATTTCTCCTATTGTTTCTCGCCAGGTACAGCAGGCCCAGCAAGAGAGGCTCAGAACAACCCGATGTTGCTGATCGCTCTCTCATTGCGAACGAATGACTCCTCGCATGTCGTGCAGCGTCGTCGTCGTCTGTACGAGAGAGCAGCAGACAGTCATATTCCACCGAGTGCGAATTAGTGCTGATGTATGACGGTTGCCAAACGCAAATCACTCTGTCGCTCACGGTGTTGCCTTAAGGGTGAAAGGCTTGTGGCACTTACCTGCAAGGCTTACCTGAATGAAGAAAGAATATCTCGAAGAACATGCTCCATTGACATTGGACATTAATCGACTCATAAACAGACTCCGCTTACCCGCTCCCGCCCGCCGTGTATATGTTATCACGCCTCGCCCCGTAACAACATATTTATCACTAGTCCATTGTTTTTTTTGCTATTTCACAACCTTCTCGTACTAACGGTTGTTCACACTTTTTTTTTTAGTGGACCCTACCAAGTTCGCTACTGCCTTCCAGCTCACGAGCGAGGACGAGGCGCTGCAGTCCCCGTCTCTCCCTCCCTCACTGCTTCGTCCGGCGGGGGTACTCTCAGCAACCCTCTATTGCCACCGAACTTCTCAATATGTCGGACCCCATCCGTTCGTCGTGACCGAGGCTTTGTCTAAGGTCTACTACAAGGGCTTGCCCTCCCACCCGCGCCTCATCGCAACTACCAAACCTGCCCTTTCGAAGAGCCCAGTGGCCCGAGGCTTATTCTGTCCTCAAGGAGCTTAAGCAGCTGGGCGACCACCCCTCGCTATGGTTTGGGACGGCGGTTTATCCGATGGCCTTCGTCGAGGCCTGAACACGATGCGCGTAAACTGGACGAGTATTGACGCGCTCCGCATTGCCGAAGTCGGAGAGTCCTCCAACCTGGTCATCGTCTGGATTGGCGTCGAGCTCGGGGCGCTCAGCTTCGCGGAGGCAGCGTCGTTGCCCACAAATGCCGCACGTTTATCGACGGTTACGGTATCCAAGGCTACCACGTAGAAATCCGGAGTCTCGCGTTATGAGACAGGCGGGCAACAGGTTCTTTGATCCTGTTCCCCTGAACGATCCGACTTTCTCCGCTCGCGACCCATACACTGCGACCCTCGGTATCCCGATCTCCGCTAAGCAGAGGCCCTGGGCCGAGGGAACTGGCGGCTTCTACCTCAGCGCTGGTGGCGACGACCGGGACATCTACCTCGTCACTGCTCGGCACGTTGTCCTCCCCGTCGACAATGACCACAACGAGCTATACGAGCGCACCAATGTTAGCAAGGCGCGTGAGGACGTGGTCGTCCTTGGCACTCCAGTTTCAACCAGAAGCTCACCGCCATCGAGAACGATATTAGGGACCAAGAGATCGCGATTAACGAAGCCAATCAGATGATCCAGTCAGTTGAGGGTATGGACGACACCGTGTCGGTCAAGCAGCGCAGGAAGGCGGAGCAGGTTTTGCAGGAGGCGGAGGATGGGCTGAAGGCACTCAGGGCCTTGCACCACGAGATTGGCACTCAGTGGGGGAGAAGGAGAAGCGTATCTTCGGGGAGCTCGTCTGGGCTCCTCCCATCGCCCTCTCCACCGAACCCGGTCAGTACACTCTGGACCTCGCCGTCATCAGGATCGACGCCGGCAAGCTCGACGCCGGTAACTACCGCGGCAACAGCATCAATCTTGGTAACAAGTATACGGCCGGGAATTCATGGAAAGATATATCTGAACCCACCAGCCCTTCTTCCTTCAAATTGCCCATCGGCCGTATCGTAACGCTCAAAGACCAGGTCCCCGAGAGTGCCCTCGTCAAGCTGCCCATGCTCGACGCTAACGGCGAACCGTGTTTGGTCGTCTTCAAGAACGGCGCTCAAACTGGTACGACCATCGGTAAGGCGAACAACGTTTCGTCTTACACCGCACCTTTTTTGTGGGCCAGTACCAGGAGTCGAGGGAGTGGCCGATCATTCCTACCGATAAGTATTCGGGCGTGTTCTCCGCCAAAGGGGACTCCGGATCTTGCATCGCCGACGCCTTCAGCCGCATCGGCGGCATCCTCACTGGTGGTGCTGCTAACCCCAACCTACCCGATTCTGCCGACGTGACATATGCCACTCCCATCACTTTCATCATGAAGGTCCTGCACGACACCAAGCGCTTCGCGCACGCCCACCTCAACCCGGTCCTCGCCTAGGAGGGCACCCGGAATTCATGTCGGCGACGTGGAGCCTTCGGTCTCGTCGGAATCGTGACTGACCGCAGATCGACAAGTCTTTGTTATGGTAGCCTCTCTCATACTTCGCATAATCGAAACACGTATAACTCTCTTACCATCATCCGTCTTTGCATCTTTGTACTTTGCATTTTTTATACCAATGATAACTTGTAATTTGTGTTTCTTAACCAGGTGTCGACTTTGTCAACTAAGACTTGGGGTGGCTTTACACAATTTGCAAGTACTACTACTATACTACACCATTTGGCCACTTGTTGCTGTCAAGCATAACAAGATTTGTTTTTAAATATATGTAGCAATTTTTTGTGTGCCTTGAGGTACAGAACCTTTACATAGCATGTTATCCTTTGCTGCTCTAATACTTTCTGCTCCCTCATGTGTGAATCCTCCTCCATAAAAGCATCTCCATTGGCCCTAGAGGCTGACATTGTGCAGTGCCAAGTGTTGAATATTAGGAGCTCCTTGTACTGCAACCACTTCCATGGGCGGTTTTCCCACAGCTTGATTGGGGCAAGGAAGGGCAAAGTGCCTTTGGATACCAACAGCCTCTTGAACGTATACAACACACAGACCTACACATGCATAGATCCCAAATGTATGAATAGAGTGACCAAAAACCCTATTATGCCTCCCACTTCCACTTCCACTGCCAAAACAATGTGTAGCCAATACTAGACCTGCCCACCTGTTACTGTACCCAGCCACTGTAGCCTGTAACCTCCCCCACACAAATATACCCCCTGTAGCGAAGAAACTCCCCATGCACCCTCTAACTTAAATTATATGTGTTGGTGCTACTGTAGTCTTGGGGTGAGGCACCTTGTTTTTTGCCCAATTGTCTTTGCTAACCACCATGTTACGATTGGCCACGCGTGTCACCTACGTTGACCGTTTGGCCTGAACCTTTGCCACAGTCTTCCGTATCACATGGACTATCAGTGGGACCATTTTCACATTTTGATTCGTACCTCTTACGCCCCGGCGCCCTCTCTACCCATGACTCCTGATTACTTACTAAATACCTTCTGTCTCGTTCGGCGCGTTCCATATGACATCATACTAGTACAAGTACTAGTAGTATTGGTGGCATCCTAGTACCGCAGCCTTCAGTAGTGGCGTAGCTCGATTAGTATTTAACATGTACTTCTAACGAACAAGGACCTTAGGTCTGAGTTCTTGAATCTCATCGACTTCACACTGTCACACCCTGCGGGCTGCATCCAAGTCCAGTCGACTTGTCAGTTCCACCATTCTTCTCTACGACGATTGGAGATACTTCGTATCCATTCCATCGCTCGTATATTCACTACTCCGCCTAGGGTAATACCCTACGCTCTCACATACTGTCGTCGCCATATCCACGACCCTCATCGGGGGAGGTTTGGCAATCGCTACGCAGACATCGAACACGAACCCCTCGCATAATCGGTACTCCACGCTCGCCACTCAAGTCGAGTCGATACGTCCAGTCGAACGTAACATTAACTCAGACCTCTCCTCAACCGTGGCGTACCCAACGAACAACGAATCCAGCGAAGAGGCGAACGAAACGTCCCTGTCAGGTTTCTCAAAGGAGCATCCTGGAAGGACGACCCTGACGCTACACACTCCGGCTACTTTGCCTTTAGTCAATTTGAACAGATTAATATTCCAGTCGAATTCGACTTCAATACACTCGAGTGGGGAACAGCCCAACGAAGCCAACGAAGTGGCGACTGGAAAATCACCCGACCACCCGATTCCCTCCACCAGCTGCAGCTCTCTATCCCAGAACCAGAAAAGGTTGATCGATCAGAGTGGGGTCCCATTGACGGACAACAAGACAACGCACCAGAAGAACGACTACAGTTCACATCAGACGCAGGAGACGCATCAGACGACGACGTCAAAATTCCCACTACATCACAACAAGAAGACGAAGAAACAAAGCTTGCTCGATTGGCTGAACACGTACCCACGCAAGTTTCCACTACCCGAGCCCATACTGTCTCCGGTTTACCTACGTTGGCTTATACAATGTCACAAATTGCAACAACTACCACTGTCCCTCCAGCGACTGTATTGGGCCAACTGCTCGATTTGGAGTACCCCCAGGATTTCCATCGGAGGGAGGACCAAGTGGAGGAGGAGGAGTGGAGGCGATCCTCCATCAGGAGGACCTCCACCTGCTCATATCGGTCCTCTACCCGGAGGAGGAGGAGGCGGTAACCCCGATCCAGGACCACCCCATGGAGGGCCTGGAGGAGGGGGAGATATGGGAGCCGGAGGACGGGGAACTAATGGAAAGTTAGTTGGCAACGACCCCCAAACCTTTAACGGCGATCGAGACAAAACCGAACAATTTCTCCTCAAATGGAATATCTATCGAGGACTCAATTGGAACACCGACACCATGCAACGTCCCTTCACCCGCACCATGCTTTTCTTGTCTTACGTTAAAGGGGAATACGTTGTCGAATGGACTGGAGCACAAGTAGCTTGGCTCCACGATCAAATCGCAGGGGGAGCCACTATCTGGGACGAATACCTCTGGGTTACCGTCCTTGATTGATTCAAAGACGCATTCATTGACACCATGGTAGCCCAAAAATCGAAGAATGAACTCAAAGTTTACCGCATGAAAGAGGGCAAGTTTGATGAGTACGTTGCAGGATTCAAGAAACTTGCACGACTCGCAGGACATGACCTTCAAGAATCTGCGGTTATTGAGATGTTCGCAGGAGGACTCCCTAATGCCCTCCACCGAAAGGTCATCGAATTCGGTGATCACCTTATCAGTTTCGAAGACTGGGTAGACGAAGCACGCAAACAACACCAGAAATACCTCTACCTCACTAGCCGCTTCCAGAATGACACGAAAAAGAAGTTTACCAAGCCTCAGTGGCAGCAAGCACTGAAAAAGAAAGACGACAACGCTATGGACACTTCCGCGGGTCGCACTCGGGCCAGGGCAGCACTAACGGATGACGAGCGTACTCAATTAATGACCGAAGGAAAATGCTTCCGTTGTCGCAAGACTGGTCATATGAGTCGCAACTGCCCTCAAAGTCGCAGACATCCCAAGCGCGAGCTAGTCCTCAAGAAGAAGACGCTCAGGTACAAAGTGCCAAAACAAAGGAAGATAAGAAACCAAGCGCTCGGGAACTGGTAGCAGCCATTAAAGAACTAGAAGACGATGACAAAGACCGACTCATTCAGGAGGTCTTTATGGGGAAGGATTTTTCGTGAGCTCAAACCCAACGGCCTGGGCAAGAGCTATTCGCACACTCTGTAACTCCGTGTACATTACCCGCTATCGAAGTATGAAAATCCCTGTTTCATTTCGAACGCAGAGTGCAATGGCCGACAAGAAGATACTGGTGGATTCGGGAGCAACCGATAATTTCATCGATCCCCGACTAATCAAAAGGCTAGGACTTGGAACCCAACGCTTGGATAGACCTCGAAAGATCTGGAATATTGACGGGACCAATAATCGAGCGGGAATGCTAACAGATTATGCTGATCTAGAAGTTCGAACAGGAAGTCAGGAGAGGCAAATGCGATTTCTCGTTACGGATCTAGGTCTTGAAGATCTTATTTTGGGATATCCCTGGTTGTCCACATTTGAACCCCGCTTCCATTGGAAGAGCAGCACCATTGATACAAGATTTCTACCAGTGGTTGTGCGCTCACTAAATTGGAGGAACTTGATGGTTAGACCTACGATATCAAGAACCTATACTACCGCCCTCTCAGACTTTGAAAAAGATCAGGCCGTACAACAGTTGGAAGAAGAATGCAGTCGCCCTGCAACCATTGCAAGTGACTTAGCTCAAGCAGCAGCAGGCCCGCAATCAAAGGAGATACCGACAGAATATCAGGAGTTTGCAGCGGTGTTTGATGAAGAACAATCGCAACGGTTTCCCCCATCCAGGGAATGGGATCACGCGATTGAACTAAAAGACGGGGCGCCCAAAGCGATTAACTGCAAACTGTATCCTTTAACGGGGACTGAAGATGAAGCTCTCAAAGAGTTTATCTCAACTCAACTCCAGAAAGGTTACATCTGACCGTCCAAATCCCCATATGCGTCACCCTTCTTCTTTATCAAGAAGAAAGATGGAAAACTGCGACCGGTTCAAGATTATCGCAAACTGAACAATACACCATCAAAAACAAGTACCCACTGCCATTGATCCCCGAGCTCATTGCACAAGTAAAAGATGCACATATATTTACAAAATTCGATGTGCGATGGGGATATAACAACATACGGATCAAACAGGGAGACGAACATAAGGCAGCATTCAAGACCAAATATGGGCTTTTTGAGCCAACCGTCATGTTCTTCGGACTTACAAATTCTCCTGCCACATTCCAGAACATGATGAACCATATCTTTCGATCCGTCCAAGAGGAACATACAAAACAGGGAACTGAAATTATTATCTATATGGACGATGTACTCATTGCGATGACAACTACCCTGCAGGATCACCGAACGGCGGTCAAAGACGTTCTCAGAGTGTTCCAAAAGAACAACTTGTACCTCAAACCAGAAAAATGTGTATGGGAGGCACCCCGTGTCGATTATCTGGGGCTAATCCTTGAGAAGGGGGTGACACGCATGGACCCTGTCAAAATCTCGGGCATCAAAGACTGGCCGACACCCACTAATCTGAAACAGGTCCGATCATTTTTAGGGTTCTGCAATTTTTACCGCCCCTTATTTACCAATTTGCCCATCTGGCACGACCTCTTAACAACCTGACTAGGAAAGATCACACATGGAGTTGGGGTACACAACAACAACAAGCGTTCGAAACACTAAAGCGTCGAGTTACATCAGAACCAGTACTGGTTCAACCCGATTTGAGGAAGCCATTTGAACTCGAAGTAGATGCATCTGGGTTCGCACTAGGAGCTGTTCTAACCCAACGAGGACCTGATCAAAAACGACACCCGGTAGCATATTACTCAAGCACTCTATCAGAGGCCGAACGGAATTACGACATATACGACCTAGAACTCTTAGCAATAGTGAAAGCCCTCAGACATTGGCGTCAATACCTAGCGGGGTCACCACACCAAACAACAGTGTATACAGATCATGCGAACCTACAATACTGGCGAGCCCCTCAAAGGATCAGTCGACGTGTAGCACGAGAAGTATTGGAACTATCGGAGTACAATATCGCACTCAAACACGTCGCAGGACAGACGAATGGAAGAGCCACGCCCTGTCAAGACGACCCGATTATGGACAAGGAGAAGATGATAACGACCAAGTCGTAGTGTTACCCGAGTGTATGTTCATTCACGGCACCAACACCCTCGAAATCACGGCACCAGAACTGTTCGATCAGAACTTACGAACCTTGACACCTTGGATCACAGCCCATAATCTAAAAAAGGAACACGGAGTGTGGTACAAAAGAGGGCGCAAGGTAGTCACCACTGACAAAGAACAACGTAAGGCGCTGATCAAAGACCATCATGACCCACCAGCGTTCGGACATCCAGGGATATCGCGGACTACTCGCCTCGTAGGAGAAAGCTACTGGTGGCCGCAACTAACTCAGGAGGTGTATCAATATATCAAAGGATGCGCCGAATGCCAAAGACACAAGGTCAACACCCAAGCGCGAAAGGCCCCCTTGTTACCTATTACACCAGTACCAGAAGCATTACCATTCCAAACAGTAGCAATGGACTTTATCGTCAAGCTTCCGGAGTCTGAAGGACACGATTCTATCCTGACCGTAACAGATCACGATTGTACCAAGATGGCGATCTTTATCCTGTGCCAAGAAACCATAAATGCGGAAGGAGTAGCCCAACTGTACTTCCAACATGTATTCCCTCGATTCGGACTTCCAAATAAGGTCATCAGTGATCGAGACCCAAGATTTACGTCCAGATTCATGAAAGCCCTCTGTAGACAATTGGGGATCCAACAAAACATTTCTACGGCATTTCATCCACGAACCGATGGACAATCGGAGAGGACTAATCAATGGCTCGAACAGTACCTTCGGTTTTGGGTCAACCAACAACAAGATAACTGGTGTCACTACCTGCCACTCGCTGAATACGCTCATAACTCGTGGAAGAACGAAACCACTCGGACATCCCCATTTCAAATCCTTATGGGACATAACCCGAAAGCGCGGATAACGGAGAGTGTATCCCTTATGCCTAATGTGGCTTTATGCATGGAGCAGTGGAAACAAGCACGGAAGAAAGCGGAAGAATCAATAAGGCAAGCGCAAGGCCGATGGGCGCAAGCTAGGCGTCAGGGACAGACATTCAAAGAACAAGATATGGTGTGGTTGGAAGGGCGCAATCTACGGATAGATCAACCATCAGCCAAATTAGCCCCGAAAAGGCATGGACCGTTTCAAATTATTAAGGTACTATCGCCCATCAACTATCAACTGAAACTACCACCCCAATGGAAGATTCACGATGTGTTTCATGTTGACCTCCTGACCCCTTATTGTGAAACAGAATTCCACGGACGAAACTTCGAGAGACCACCACCTGACCTAGTGGACGGAGAGGAAGAATACGAAGTGGAGCAAATCCTAGATTCAAGGTGGTATGGACGAGGGCGTAAACTCCAATACCTCGTCAAGTGGAGAGGATACCCCGACGCAGAAAATCAGTGGGTCAACTGGGATGACATGAGCGCTGATGAAGCAGTGGAGAAGTATCAGCAGACTCGAAACAACACGCATATAAGGAGACTGCATACCGATGCTAATTCCCCAGACCCTAGCATGACAACTTCCCCAGATGAACTCAGCATCACAGCCGTCGACCCCGCCTCTCCCCGACCAACAACCCCCGCCTCTCCTGAGGCAGTATTTGCCATATCTGGATCTGAGTTCAACGACCCCGACGTCCAGGAGGCTCTACGCTATTTCAGCTACGTCCCCTCCTCATGGATCACGCCCACCACTTCCAACGGTACGAGTACTTGTGCCCCCTCTCCTGAAGAGATCGACCCAGACAATGAGTCACAAATGGCAGACTACACCGTCCGGGTCCAACGTGAGCGACGACCCCCGACCCCTTTCACCCTTGACTCCGATCCCCTTGCCCGCATCGAGTTCCTCCAGCAAGGAATCCAAGCACACGTCGATGCTTACACCACTCACACCGCAGAGCTTGTCCCCGCTCACGAGCCCCTCACCGTCACCACCTCCACAGCCTCCACTCCCCCACTCCCCATCCCACCACCTCCGGAGTACGACGGTGTGGGACAGATATATACAGACCAGCGGGGGACGTACTCCTCTTCCCCAGTACCACTCACAAACCCCTACCCGACGACGAGTCAAGAAGCCGTTGCGCTACCGCCTAACCCGAGCGCAGAAGGATCAGGAGGATATTACACTCCTGACTTCGCTCGAGACCCTTGGGCGACGCGTGACGAGAAGCGCAACTGGGAAGCTCAGGGCCGCGTTACACCGCCGCCAGACGGGTTTAACGTGAACCGGGGGACTGACTATGTGCCCATGCAGATCTCTGACGGCTATGGTGTCAAATGGCCGGCCAAGTACACTAAGGTCACTTTTGGTGACGACCCCTCTGTACAGGGTTACCTGTCTGGGGATCCACAGTTGTATACAAGTCGACTACTGGCCACACCACGTCGAGATCTAGAGACTGTACCTCGCTATGCGGATGCTGACCTGTACCTTCTCAAGGGAGGGTATCCCTTCCGCGAAGAAGTTGACATGGCGCTAGACTGGGACGGTGACCAGTCTCTCAAAGCAGAAGTTTGTCGGTACCGGCACACCGAACTCGAAGGACGACGACTGGCCCAAGACCTGGTGGACCTGGAGAAGCGGGTGTCGGACAACATGCTTGACTCGTGGGCCACTGTACGACGCCTCCAGGAAGCTGATGCGGTTGAGAGGATTGCCGCGGCGAACAAGAAACAGAAGAAGCGTCGAGTGGCTCTGCTTAACGAGGTGCTCACCAAGATCGAGGCACTACAGGAACGCGGACGTTCCACCTAGGAAGGAGGTGATGTTACGATTAGCCACGCGTGTCGACTACGTTGACCGTTTGGCCTGAACCTTTGCCACAGTCTTCCGTATCACATGGACTATCAGTGGGACCATTTTCACATTTTGATTCGTACCTCTTACGCCCCGCGCGCCCTCTCGTACCCATGACTCCTGATTACTTACTAAATACCTTCTGTCTCGTTCGGCGCGGTTCCATATGACATCATACTAGTACAAGTACTAGTAGTATTGGTGGCGATCCTAGTACCGCAGCCTTCAGTAGTGGCGTAGCTCGATTAGTATTTAACATGTACTTCTAACGAACAAGGACCTTAGGTCTGAGTTCTTGAATCTCATCGACTTCACACTGTCACACCCTGCGGGCTGCATCCAAGTCCAGTCGACTTGTCAGTTCCACCATTCTTCTCTACGACGATTGGAGATACTTCGTATCCATTCCATCGCTCGTATATTCACTACTCCGCCTAGGGTAATACCCTACGCTCTCACATACTGTTGTCGCCATATCCACGACCCTCATCGGGGGAGGTTTGGCAATCGCTATGCAGACATCGAAACACGAACCCCTCGCATAATCGGTACTCCATGCTCGCCACTCAAGTCGAGTCGATACGTCCAGTCGAACGTAACATGTATGGG
This sequence comes from Lactarius quietus, assembly GCA_015025155.1. Classification (NCBI taxonomy): domain Eukaryota; kingdom Fungi; phylum Basidiomycota; class Agaricomycetes; order Russulales; family Russulaceae; genus Lactarius; species Lactarius quietus. The sequence goes on along the minus strand of WITN01000072.1, from coordinate 187,681 downwards.
GTATTAGAGGTAAGCGGAGCAATTACATTGAACGAAAAGCAGAAAAAAAAATATCATACTGTAAATGTTTCGAGACATCGGAGGAACCGATCCCCAGTGTGGTCAACGATGTCCATAACCAAATAATCCCCCGACTTATCAAAGTCCAGAACCAACGGAGCGCCATGGATGATGGTTTGTGCAAAGACGAACTCCGTTACGTTCCAGTGAGCGCGGACACAGCGGAGCCCAAGGTCGCGATCCTTCGCATGCTGTGGACCTGTGGGCGCATCGAAGGGCTGAACCAGACATATGGGATACGAGGTATTAGCAATAGAGATGGTGAACATGAGGATAAGTTGAGCAAATATAAAACCCTTTGTGGTCTGCACGATGATGCTGTCGTGTTGCAAGTCGCCATGAAAATTCGGGCTGCAGTGCAGGATATTAATATATTGCTTTTGATCGACCTTGGACCCGTAGACAATCTTCATGGATCTGTACTCGATAATCTATTAAACGGTCAGCATTAGGAAGGGCGATCTCAAAAGTTACGGGGACTCAGGGAGTAACTTACATTGTCACTAGGACTGAGCTCAATTGTGTATGACATTTCCTCACCACCCTCATTACTGGCTTCAAGTTCTGCTGTCAGCCATTTAGCAAGATGTATATGAAAGCCGTCCCCAAAGGAAAGAAGTGTCGCCGGGGGCTGCTGCGAGTGTAACAAGATATGTTCGTCGTAAAATACCTTCCCCATAATCCCCGGCCCTGTGCAGTGCTTAGTGATCCTGGTAACAGATCCAGGTGAGTCAGCGATTCTTCATCGGGTGTCAACGTGTTAGCATTGAGCTTGTCGATCTCGTCGATCTGGCTGCGAATGAGGACAGACACAAATGTGACGTGCTCAATCCGTAAGATCTAATACAAAAAGTGTCAGATAAAATTGCATATGGAAGTCCACGTTACCTGTGGGGCAACATTCTTGAAGTTTGTTCGCAAATTATACGACTTCTTGAGGGGCCCATGCATCTTCTCATTGGGCTTCGTGTTGTAATTGCAAGAGGCCCCCTTCGCCTCGATATCATCAAAGCTGTGCACTAGTGCGTGCATCTTCGGGAAGTTCCATTTCTTTGCAGGATCGTCTTCTGTTGCCTCTAGCATGGACGCGTCGATATATTCCTAGTCATGATTAGCCTGTGAGTTGTTATAGAGGTTACAAAATATCACATACCTGCATTAGACTTCCAAATGTCTTAAGCTCCTGTCGTCCGGCATCGATTGTGATTTGAGTGTGTTCCTCAAACAAAAGGTACAAGTCGACAATTGAGAAGCTTTGCAATGTGCGAAGCAGGGCCCAGCCTTTCTTGTCGCTCCGTGGGATGATGTTGTGTGCGACGAATACAAGGATCTGAAATAGAGATTCTCAGAATGAAAATGTAGAAAAGGAACTAACATACCTTCAATATATCCTCATATTTCGAGCCATCGGTGAAGGAGACATTCATGACCTCTCAAAAGTGGGTCAGACCACTCCAGCGAGGTACGGCATGAAACCTGAGTTCACAATGCAACGTGGTTTAATTAAACTGGAGAGTAATATAAGAAAACTTACTGAGCGTCCAGCTGCGCCACTTGCTGGTGACCATAGCACTCTATCAAGGTCTTGAAGATGCCCCAGAAGTGATAGCCAAAAAGACCGCTGTTGTTGGAATGCAGCCTATCAAAGGACAGTGTGCGATATGGGTCCATGAGGGGCAAGTTCCAGAATATATTCTGGAAAGTGACATGAGGCACGTAACGGATGAGAAGGAAAAAGCAACACTTACATTGACATTATGAACACCTTGAGTGGAGAGAAGAACTTCACGATCTTGTGCACGCGTAGTGTTCCAAGCCTTTGTCACAAGTTTGTGTGTCTCAGCGGCCATTCTGAGGGGCCAAGTCTTCATGATGTCCAAAAGCTCAGCATGGTTAGCAAGGCATCTTGGACATGGGAATTTTGCATTGGACCTGTGGGTTAGAGCCATGACAGTCCTAGTGATCGTAAATCAGAGTCCAGGACAGTAACAGCAAGAGAGAAAGGGAGGACATACTGTTCTTTGTAATCCCTGGACAACATGAGAACAGTGGGGAAAAGCCACCGTTTCACGCCATCCCCACACTCAAGCCAACAGCCAGACTTCGACAGCATGACGATAGACTGGACGATCGTTGAGAAAGCTTGATGCCATACCGTACATTTGTGAGCGACAAATTCGGGCTTCTTGGTTTCCTTCGGGTCTTCTTTAACCTAGAAAATACATTAGCAGCGAAGAGATGTAAGTATGAGCATACAATTGGAAGCCACCCTACGACACGCCCCCCACCGAAACCATTGCCATTTCGAATACTTGTGGGAAGGTTGGCACAACGTGCAACCACTGGGTATCCTTGTGCCATCCCAAAACTTGAGAGTTGTGTCTTGTCAGCATATAATATGAAGCAGAGGGGATTCCCGCTGGTGGGAATTTGCGACTGCAATGGAACAGATTTAATTGGGCATCGAATACTGCAAACCACGAAACGTGTACTTGGACATTCCAGAAATCGTCTGCTGACCATGGTTCATTGAATACATGAATAGACAATCCTTCGTAGCATCGGAAAATCCTCTCCGCGTCCCAGCGGAAGTGAGGAGCCAGTTGTGGTGACTGGACTAGATCGGTCGCCCAATCCCAGAGCGGATGGTGGTAAACATCATAGTTCAATTTGTGGCCCTTGTACAATACAGTTGTTGTAGATAGTTTGAACTAAGAAACATGAGCCCGTCTCTGAGACATCACTCTGGAACTCACAGGGGATAGCTTCATAGATGCTCGTTCCCAGGTGCTCTGAACTTGCGAAAAGGTTTTAAGGGTCACTTTTCCCTTACCGGCGATACATAAATCAATGATCCGCAAGAGCTTATCTGAGAGCTCGATTCCCAAACACCCATCCAAGATGACTTCCAAAATCATGAAGTCCTTGTGCATTTCAAAATAAGGAGACCAGGGTTCGGTCTGAACTTGATAAGTGGAGGGAGGAGGGGCGGAGCTAAGGCCATTGACAAGACAGGTTGTAGCGGGCCTGCCACTTTTGGGATGATACCGTGTCTGGATTCCATTGAATGTGGTGCTAACAGGCGCAGCCGTTGACTCATGGTCTGGGGACACAGGTGAACACCAGAGTTGATCGACTATTCTGATAAACGAGATGTTGTACCTGAGATGTCCAGGTAGGTGTCAGGTTTGGGGATCGTAGAGTACTTGTGGATTGTCGGTGTCCCGAGGGAGCTTGGAGCTTGGTAACAGTGAGTTAATGCAGGAAGGAAAGAGAATTGAATACCGCGCACCTGCAAGGGCAGCCTGCACCTGGTCAAACATCTCTTGGTCATACTCCTGTCATCCCTCATCTTCCTTCTTCTGCCTCTCACACTTCCTGATGTGTGCGGTGAAAACCTGTGGACGGAAGTGACCCCCACAAGTTCCACAGGCCATTTTTCCTGCTGTCGCTTCAGAAGATCATTTTGAAGTTGTAACTTTTGGCATTTCTGATAATGAATAAACACAGAGAGAAAAAAAAAGGGGGGGGGGTACAGTGACATGATGATACAACAAGGCGATGGTTGGGATAAAAAGAGCAAATGAGGAAAGCAACGATCATAAGATTAATCAGCTAAGGCACATGGTTATCTTACTCTGAACTTGACCTTGATAATAATTGTCAACTGGACTCATAAAAATATCAGCTAATAATTCCGATTGCCTGGACGTGATTGTAAAGTGATCATAAATGGCTAGATGCAATTGTAATTGGCTAGGCTCGATTGGGAATAATTGGGAATAATTACAAGTTGGTTAAGAGCTCGTTGTCATTGAGCAGGTGTCGGCTGTAATTAGATCAGATTACTGGTTACAAGTGGGGCCGATTATAAACCCTTTCCCGATTTTGTGACACAAGTCACTAATCACTTGTGGAAAAGTATAGTTTGGCCGAACCATGCAAGGGCTAAGTCCAACCACATTTGGTCTACCAGAATATGGGGGCCAGCTGAGAAACATCTATCAGTGGAACTTCCTGACCTGATATTGTGGTCCTGACGTGTGATACAACGCAGCGATGTGAGTTAAGAGAGAGCGTGCTGCCAGTGAGCCTCAGTAAAAAAGAGAAGTCGGCCCAGGTCAGTAGAGGTCAGTACCAGTCAGCGCTTGTCAGCCAGGGGTCAGATACAGTCAAAATGACCTACAGCTGGAATTTTGCAAGGTTTCTGACCCTGATAGTCAGATCCAGGTCCGTTTGCGTCCATTGGCAAGTCAACCAAAGTCAGACTAAGTCGAAATATGAGCAATCCGAGTCATTTTAGGTCAAATATATACATTTTTCTGCCATTTAATTGGTCATTCCGAGTCCGATTTAGTCAATTTATGCTATCTAGTCAGTCATCCTGAGTCCGATCCGGTCGATGTTTGACATTATTCAGTCATCTCTAGTCATCTCAAGTCAATTCACGCCATTGATATTAGTCATTGCAAGTCAGATATATTCATCCGCGGTCATACCCAGGTCAGAATGGGTCGTACATATGTCCCTTGTACGTACGTGATCAGAATAGTAAAAAAGTCCAACTCAATCGTAGTGAATAAATGCGAGTAATCCAACTGTCCAATTGTCCAACAAGATACGTGCGATCAAAGCCCAATGTCTTGCAGTGGCAGCGAGGTGCTTGGCGTGCTGGGTTGCTTTGGCCCTTTCTTCAGTTTGTGCTAGAAAAGTGGTTAGAATGCAGAAATGGGGGAGAAACAGACCATACCTGCTCAATGATTTGTTCGATAGTTGACTTGGAGACTTGTGCGAACTCTGGGGTCTGGATGATGGCTGCAATGATATCTATGCAAAGGTCAGCGTTGTCCCGAGGTCGAAAGAGTATGGTGCACCATCCTTTCGCTTCAACTTCGGAATGGCAATCTTGTTATCATTGATCCAGGCAAGGAGCTCCAGGATTTGAAGGAGCCTAAGGGAAATAGCATCAGCACGAGCACCCTAGAGACTGTGAGTGAGCTGGATGCCGTGATCGAGACCTGACGCACCTCATCTAATGCCACTGAGGGCTCCTGCATGGGTTCTGTGCCAGTAGCCGGCTGCTGGTGGATCGTGGACTCGGTGAGCTCCTTGGGTGGCTCTGGGGCAGTTGCGGTGACATTGTCTTTAGGCCTCGGGGGCTTGATTGTAATGGTGCAACGGGGAGGTGTGATAGGAACAATTGGGATGCGAGAAGAAGTCATTTGTTAAAAACAAAGTAGTAAATGACACAAACTTGGAGGATAATGAGAATACTTACCCCACCAGCGCCAACCCAACACTTCTCGAGATGATCGAGAATCTGTTCGAGATAGATATCACTGATAAAACCACTTGTCTTGGGTGTTCTGGCATTTGCGCACATAGCCTGCGCATCCTGACAAGTCTTGAGCAACACTGCCACTAGCTTGAACGCAGTATCCACGCTGCCAATATCCTGCCAAGTGGTGAGCGAGGATGATGGGCTGACACCACCTGCCGTGAACTGGTAGTGGCCCCAGCTTTGACCCAGATTGTCTTCATCAATGTCCGGTGAAGCAGGGTCTGCAGATTGGATATGCTTGAGAAGCATCACAACTTCTTTGGAAGTTTTGCCTTGCATCAACGAAGGCTGCTTGTTCATGGACTGGAGGAGGCTGGGGGCATTGATTAACGAGGGGAATTGAGATGTGAGGTCCGCTGCAAGGATGGGGTCAGTGGGAGCATGTAAAACAAGAACATTTGACTTACCAATGAGATTATTAACTGTAGATCCAGCCTCCACTTAGTACGATGTATGGTAACGGTGTGATATAGACACACCAGATGGAACCACAGAAACAGGGGAGTTGGCGTGAAGATTCGTTGGCGCAGACTCTTCTTCAATCATCACAGTGCGGTTGAGGAATGTCGGAGTGAACTTGCATCCTGGAAGGTGTTGAATAACTGTGCGCAAGTGCTAGTTAGTGGTTGAGTGTCACCGAAAAGAGGGCTTACCGTTTGGGGTTGCTGAAGAGCCCATAGTCTTCTGCTCAGATATCATAGCTGCATCCCTGCTGCGCTTTTGAATGTGCGACGCCGAAGGGGACTTGGGGCCAGGGCTCAGCTCCAGGCAACGCTTCACTGCACCGGTGTGTGCCCAATCCGAAACTTGCAGGATTGGCGCAGGCTCAGAATAAAGTCGATCTGGAGGGTTGGGCATTGCAGACACCGCTTGCATGCGGATCGCTGTCCACTTACATTCTGCATCGCTCTGCTGCAAGAAACCCTGACCAATCATATTGTCAGCCTTCCAGTGACCAGAGCACAGACAGAGAAGCTTCTGCTCAGCCTCAAGCTCGAAGATCACTTGAGAATACTCAGCCTTGAACCACTTCCAAATGTTGGATTTGGTCAGTATCTTGGATCCTTGAGGTTGAGTAGGGAAGGAAGTATGGCGACTTGAGAGAGCAAGCCTGATGAGTTTCTCGACAGCTATGTCTGCGGAACGTCGGATGCTGTCGTACTCTGGGGCCGAGATGATTGAGCCGTCCCCACGGCGGATAGCAAGGTGCATTTTGGGTCGACACTTGTTTGCATCCGTAACGATAGTGCCTGCTGAAGTGTCGGTTTGGCAGTCTTCGTAGTGCCAGAGGACTGATGCCGGAAGATATGACGGCCGTTGGGACGGTGCCTCCACACGGTCAAGGAGGCAGTTGATAGACATCTCATATGCGGAAATGAGTTTTGAATGTTGGGAAACCGAGTTGCTCGGCCCCAAAGATGACAATGTGCGGGAGTCCGATTTGCTGCTGCTGCACGATACCTGTAAAGCTGTGGAACACAATTAGTGGCTGTGTATGGAGACAAAGGTATACGCACTTTGATGTATGTCTGGAACAAGGGGTGGCTCACACCTCGCAGCCTGTTTCGCTGCGAGTTCTCTGTCCATGTACTTAGCGAGAACTATGGACACATAGTCGTATTTCTGGCGTAGTTCACAGTAGAGGGGGTTGTGGTGGAGATCCGAGTCAGTGAGGGAGGCGATGAGTGCAGGGGAGAGCTTTGAAGCGAGACCAATGGAAGAGGCCGCCTTGTGCGGAAATGCTGAAGATTGGGAGCGTAATGTTGAGCCCGACATGTGGGAAGGAGTGACTGGAAACTTTCCCGAGAAGTCCATTGCTGGCCTTGACCTCAATTGAGGTTTCGGCACACACAGGGATTCATGGGAACCGAAGCCGGTGTCGTCCTTGCCGAAAGGTAGCCTTGACTGTGCTCGAGGTCCTGGAACATGCAGGGTATCCACCACATAGGGGTCAAAGCCAGTGTCATCCTCGCCAGCAAAGTTGAATGGTGGCATTGACCACGCTTGAGCTCGAGGTTGGGGCACATGTAAGGCATCCACTCCATAGTGTTCAAAGTCGGTGTCATCATCATCAGGACCATCCAAGTTGAATGAAGGAGGAAGAGAGCCATCATATGTATCATAGATGTCCTCGTTGCCGGCCAAGTTAGTGGAGTCATCGTAGTGCATATGAAGGAGATACAAAAACAAAAAAGAAAACATGTCGTGTTCGCAGCTCAACAATTTCTAACCACGTGACATTCTCACGCTCCTCCGGACACGCACATCTGCCCTCAGCCCAACACTGATCTTCATCAATCTCGCAACTCTTCATACTAACCATGTCTCTAGCGACTCAAGTATATGTTTGTCAGTGTTCTAGGTGCCATGGGAGGTCAAAAAGTCTCACAAAGCGTACTATTGAGGCACATCTGGCCTATGATCAGGGTTTCATTCAGTCACTCCAATCTAATGCAGATCTCACAACTGGTCATGCCTTCGTGGAGTCATGCATTAATCAGACTATCCAGCTCCTTTCTCAGCATCATGGGGCTCATTCTTTGCCTGATACAGCACCAGATGCTAAGGGATCTTGTTTGAAGGGCTCAGAAGGTGCATCACTTAATTTTCGGCCTTTGCCTTTTATTATTGTTTATTTAACCCTAAAGCGGTCCTTAATTATGCAGATAATTCAGATCAGCAGGCTAACTATGACATTTTGGGGCTGCCTGAACACAACAAAGATACTGCAGAGCCTGGTAAATGTTTTACTTTATTGTAAATGGCTCACCGATACTTACTGCTCTTAATTATGCAGATCAATCAGATCAGTGGGCTGACTCAGAGGTTTTTGGACAGCCTGAAAACTATGAAGAGGCTATGGAGACTGGCAAGTGTTTATTTTAATGTAAAATAGCTCACACTGACTCTGCTGCATGGTGTTAGATACTGCTGTTGATTCTAGTCTCATATGGCAAGGCATGGACAATGTTTCTGACTTGGAGGAGCTAGATCAGGATGCCTTGTCTGAGGCTACTAGCTTTAGCTCTTTGGATCAAGATTCTGACTCTGATGCTGAACTTGACTCTGATGAACCTGACTGTCATCCAATCTTGAAACCTGTTGATAACAGGGAGGCTGATAGTTCCAATCTTGATCAGGACTCCTTCACTTCCAGTGCTGCTGACCTTCCAGAAGTTGTCCAAAAGCTTCAGAAGCAGCTTTTGTCTGGCTACACACACCCAATTATCCCACCTGTTATTGACCTTATAGGTCGCCCACTTACCACAGATGAGGTGCCTTCTCTAAAGCACTATCTGGCTTGGGTTGACTCCCGTGGTGTTACGTATCGCCCATGGCGGTCATGTGACACTTGCCGCATTAGGACAAGGATGCGCGCAGGCCGACGACGGCACGGAAGGGACACTAGAAGATCGTGTGGTGTAAGCCCAAAGGCTTGATGTTGGGACGGAATCCAGCGGGCCGAGGGTTGATCCCCTTTCGGAAGGTGTTCTGGATGGATCAGTCAGGAGCGCTCGTATCAGGCGCCGAGAGTATGCTTACTGAGAGCATTACTGATAGCTGACTGAGGGACTTATTCAGGGACTTAGTAATGGCTGTAGTGGTTTGTCACTTACTTACTGATGCCTTACTAAACGGACACATATCATTGTAGTCATCGCTGACAGCATTAGGCTGTTCCAGCAGTATATAAGTAGTAGCTAGGGACGGTAGAGTCCTTAGCTTGATATTCTCATAGCTACCTGCGGTCATAGGTAGTTCCCTGTTAATTGTCAAGCTGACACTCCTTTCTTCTGCGTCGTGTGCCATTAAGTGTGGCCTATCTATAGAGCCCTTCATTGGGTCTCTCTTGTTCACTGTGCTAGTTGAGACGTCACCTCACTAGCGTCGGTTCTCGTCCATGTCAACACGCGCCTGTACTGGTGGTCAAGACGGTACAGAAGGTTTCGTTAGGCGCTGCGCGAAAAGCCCTTTCGTTACACGTGGCACTGTTAAGGCATATGGCCTTCATGCAAAGGTCCTTGAGGAGACTGCAGGAGTTGAGATCCTTAGCCTGTATAAGGTTAGAAAGCTTGCCATGGAGCTTTCAGGGTTATCATCTCAGCTGGTGGACATGTGTCCCAAAAGCTGTATGGCTTTTACTGGAGACTTTAAAGGCCTCCATTCTTGCATTTATATCTGCGACAAATGTCTTGGCCCTTGTGGTCAACATCGCTATGATAAAAATGGTCGCCCAAGAGCTCAGATGATCTACACTCCCATTGCACCTGTTATTCAGTCATTTTACATGAATAGGGAAATGGCAGAATCTATGCGCTATCGACATAGGCATCTACAAGATGCCTTAAAAAACCTGAAACCTGATTTCTCTCCTGCAAAATACTCTGACTTCTCTGACTCTATTAACCATCTTAATCAATTCCATCACTCTCACTTATTTCAACAAGAAACTGACACTGCAATAACTATCTCAGGAGATGGTGCTCAGCTTACTATAAAAAAGAAGTCTGATGTATGGGTTCTGGTGGTCACAATTCTGAACCTTCCTCCTGATATGAGGTCTAAAGCTGCTAACATCATCATGCCACTTGTTATTCCTGGGCCTTCTTCACCTGGAAATGTGGAGTCATTTGTTTATGTCCTTTATGAAGAACTTGCAAGGCTTAGTGTTGGTGTATGGACCAAGGATGCCCTGTCAGGAAACTACTTCCTTTTAAAGGTCTATCTATGTGGTGTTCTTGGAGATATGCTTGGTTCTGCAAAACTTAGCAGAATGGCTGGACACATGGCTGTATATGGATGCCGTTTTAGTACAGTGCGGGGCACACGCCCTAGTAAAGATAGAGGTATGATATAATATTATAGCATCATACAATTTTATCTTATTATTTTGCCTTATAGGTGCTAAAGCCCAGTATTATCCTCTCTCACCACCTCTAAAGGATGGTGTTGATATTAATGATGATCGTCCTGCTTTTAACCCTTTTGACTTGCCAATTTGGATGATAGAAGACTACTGGGAAACCATTGAGAGGCTTGAAGCTCTAAAAGGCACCAATAAACCATATTCTGATGCTGTAAAGGCCACTGGTGTCTCTGGCCTTCCCAATTGTGCAGCAAGCCCTGCCTTTTCACATCCATTCTTTTTTCCTCTTGACCCCTTTCACCTCTTTTATGAAAACTGCATGCCACACTTCTGGGATTTGTGGGTCACATTTAGCTCTCCAGAAGAGATAGTCCATATGAGTGAGGAGATTGGTTCAATGCTTGGAGCTGAGGCTGAAAGAGCTATAGCAACATTACCCTCATCCTTTTGTGGGCCTATCAGAAACCCATATACAAAGAGACAGAGTTCATACAGAATATATGAGTGGATGGCCCTCCTCCACATGTATATTGTCCCCATGGAATGGGAGCTTGGATTTAATGTTGAGGTGGTCAAGAACTTTGCTCTATTCACCAATATTGTGGAGTATGCTATGACAAATGTCCCTCGAACAGAGAAGGATTTATCCATGCTTCTTGAAAAGGTTATCCTTTTCTTAAGAGGATTTGAAAGCCTCTATGTTGGAAATGATGCCTCCAAAATTACCCGCTGCAGGCTATGCATCTTTCAGCTCATTTATATTCCTTTCCACATTACATATAATGGCTCTATCAGATTTGGCTCCCAAGCTACATGTGAGCAAGCCATAGGAGATATTGGACATGGCATAAGGTCAAGAAAATCACCATTTCAAAATATAGTCTCATATAAGGGAGATAAACAGTCTGCCAGACTTATACATCTTATCTATCCAAAAATCTCTCCACCTAAAGAAAGAGTTCAAAGAACTTCTCTATTTAGAAGCTTTCCTATCACTCAGAAGCAAAGAAGGGAAGATAGTGATATAAAGGCTCACATAGAGGCAATCCAATCTTATCTTGGAGCCAGAGTAGATCCCTCATTTGAAATCAGGTGATGGGGGAAGTGCCCTCTGCCTAATAATATTACCCTTACAAGTCAGCTCTTTGAGCTTTCAAAAAAGTCCAATTCAAGAACCTCAAGGTACTTTGAGGCTCATCCAAGGGAGGGGCTACAGCCAAGAGATCAGCCCATAGATGAGACAGAAGTTGAGGTGGAGAGGATTAAACCTATTTTTGGAGAGGCCTTAGCCTTCTATGCCACACAGTCTGCTGATGGCACTAACCTCTCCCTTGTTGTCTACTGCTCTCTGATCGAACATTGTCTATTGTTTGGAAGATGGTATGGGAAGTGGTCACCATCACTATATGTGCTAGAAACATCAGCCATTGTTAGCCTTGTTGGAATTTGGGCTTACAATGATCATGTTCATATCATGAGAAAACACCCAGGACTTACCTTACTAACACCAGCTGAATGTGGCATTGGTGATGAGGAAGAGTAGACTCACATGTACTATATAAATAAGGGTTGATACTATTGCTGTAAATATAAGGCTTAGGCCAAGCATTCATAAGTTAGTGTTAAGAGGCTAGTCAGTGGGGTAGATATCAAATTCAGCACTTATCACATTTAAGTGAGTGAAAGAGCTAGATCTGTCAAGTTGTTAGCTGAGTATATATACACTTGCACAGAGGTGATTGAACTCTTAGCCATGACAATACATTCTTACCTAAAGCAAGATTAGGGAGGTTCATAGACTTACATTCCATGACTTACTGCAGACTTACTGCAGAAGATGGAGAAACCACTATGTGTCTTTGTGATACTTATCTTTCTAACACCAGCACCACTGAACAGCCAAACTTCTCTGCAAGCATAAGGTGTAAGGAGTTCAACCACTTTGATACTGGTCTCAAGCACTTCAGCAGTTTTTGGCTGCTCAACAAATGCAAATCAGAAAGATCAGCATGGATGCAAGTGATACAATACCATTGATGGGACTACACAAAATAAATTCGTGGAGGGCATCTATGAAGTGGCCATACTACAGGGGATTGAATGGGCAGTAAGTGTCCATGGCTTTTGGCCACAAACAAGACCCTTGGTACCATCTGTAGCAATTGTTAATTGAATGAATGGACTTCTTGCCACCGGCAAGATAAAACGCAGCCTGAAAAACAACCTGAGAAGGGGGCAACCAGGCTGTGTGAAATCAGTGCCATCCATACTGATTGTATGGACAGATTTCTCACCAGGATGAGAGGAGGTCCCGACTCCAAGAACGAGGCAACCACCTGACTACGATGGACTTCGAACTCTCGCCCGGATGAGAAGGGACCTTGAGAACAAGGCACACGAGAATGTCAGCAGTGAAAACAAGGGGAACCAGAAACTCACTGCGTTGGCGTCAATGGTGGTCCCATCGATGCTGTCGTCTTTCCTCAGAGTCAGTTGAAGGAATCCGATAATGATCTCCGTGTTTGCGTCAGGGCCTGTCATGAGAGTCCCCACGGTCCTGCTCAGAGGGCGGAGTCCTCAACGCAGAGTACTGTCCTTGGCAGCTCCTTGGATATGGCTCAGATGGGGCGATATGTGCTGCAGATAGGACCATTCCTACTGGATGGATAGGCGGGCCAGGGTGGTCCTTGTAGCATGCTGTTGGAGTAAGGGAAGGTGTGTGGCTTCGACAGCTTCTATACCCTGGTGGGACACCAGCAGGTTGACCAGGTTGTGGGACTGGCCAAAAACCAAAACCAGGAGGCAGTGGCAGCTGAAACATATTCAGTCGCGGAAACAGAATCAAAAGAAAAAATGTACCGGCTGAGGAGCTGCTTGGTACCAAGGGCAACCCTCGAGGTCTGGCGGCATGGTGGCAACTCGGTCAGGCTCTGCAGGGGGGCAATACACGACACATGAGGATAGTTCACGAATTAAACTCACAGCAGCAGCAGGTTCACCAGCAGGTGCACTGTCGGCCACGGAAGGGATCCATCCATCTGGTTGGGACCCTGGTCTTCGTCTTCTGAGTCCATGGACTTCTGGAAGAAACTCTGGACCAGAGTCGGTCGGTCGCACGCAGTCGGTGAGGAGCATCTGTGTACCTGACAGGTTCATCTAGTGGACGCCGTGACGGTTGTTGGCGCAGAAATGAGCTTCATGTAAGCACACAGGGTCTAGTAGCTATAACTGGATGTGAGGGCCGTCAGTGACCTATGTCGCGCGTAATGTGAGGCTCGGCAACAACAAGGCCGCAAAATCAGTACTCTATGTAGCGATTGTATGGACAGACTTCTCACCAGGATGAGAAGCGGCCTCGAGAACGAGAAATCATACAGTGTGTGCAGGCTCGCCTCTTCCCAGAAGATGCCTGGCACATTGAACAGGTTGTGCCCGAGGATGACGTCCCGCCGCAGTGCGAAGAGCTTGCCTGTCAGCCACATCGCATAGCACCGTGAAAGTGCAAGCTTTCTTGTGAGAGCTATCGGGCATGGCAAGGCTATCGGGCGTGGCAAGGCTATCGTGCGTGGCAAGGCTTTCGTGTGTGGGGTTTGCAGTCTTGCGTGTGCTTGCGATTCGTGGTGTGCTAGGAGTGTGGACTGTGCGTGTGCATGTGACAGCAATAGTGTGAGGAGGTGGGAGGGCGACTTGAATGCTGGCAGACTGGTGCAGGAGAGACACTTTGCTTGACTTCTGATCGGAAACAGAGACAGCATCCTTGAGACCGCGGTAACCTCTGTCACATGGTGACATCGAGTCAACCACTGCACGTACCAAACAGCGCAAATGCATTCATGAACATTGGAAGAACTGTCAAGATTACCCAGAAGCACACACATGGGTCGCAAGACAGCCAGAATATAGTGAAGAAGAAGAGGAAGTACGTGCTCTCGTATGGGCTCAGGCTGATGGATACCCTGAGTCAGAAGAAGACTATGAAGTGGAGGAGGATGAAGCCCTCCATATACACCAGCTAGTGAGTGGTATGATCGTTCATACGTCGCCCTCAGATACTGGCACAAGTGTTGCAGGAAGGATGAAGGTCACGTGACTCATCACGTGAGAGTCCCAGATCATGCCTTGTATCTGGTCTAAGCCATAAGTCACGGGACTTCGGTGTTGGTTCAAGAATGGAAGATTATGAAATGTTTTGGAAAGACCATGGTAGGCATGGAGTCAGAGGCGATACCTGACAAGGCTGAAGGTCTAGACATTCCCTTTTGTGGTTGAAAAGTTCTGATGGAATAGTTTCTAATGCGCTGGTGTTGTGCCAAGACATTCGTTATCTTGTTCTATGTTGTTATTTGTGAGTCATGTGTTGTTCTTATCTGTGACTCATTGTATTGTTATCTATGACTCAGAGTTGTGTTATCTCTGACCCATGTGGGGCCTTATGCCTCATGTACTGTATGTTTCATGATAAGCCCCTGTGGCTTGATGGACAATTCTCATTGGCAGATTAGGTCGTGAGTCATGTTACTATAGTTTGAACTCAGCTTCAAAGCTAGTTCGGAAGTACTATATATACTAGGCAGGTTTCGCCAGTAGTCGTTAGCTTAGTTGTTTTGAACTTCCACCTGTATTTCTCTCAGGTCTTGTCAAAACAGTCTTATAGCAGAGTCATTGATCTGTGTGACTATTCTCTTATCTTGTTGCCAACTGGTGTGTCAAAATCATCACCTCGTTAGGCCTTATCAAGGGGACCTTTTACTGGTTTATCGCCCTTCACGAGTTATCATTGGAGTTGTAAGCCTTGCGCTTAACTCATCGTTGATTCAAGGAAGCCGTCGGATCCAAGTCGGATCAGTGTTTGGTGGAAACGCTACAACCTCCCTGAACTCATCACATCTTCTTCGATCGTTACTGGCATTGCGCTGCCACCTTGATGCCTTGCAAGTTGTCTTGCACCGCAATGCGCCTCTACCGTTGGTAAGTAAAAGTGACAGTACTTGAAAAAACTCGAGACTTACGCCTCGTTAGAGCCAGCTGGGGTGGGTATCGTTAGAAACGAAGGCCCAGTATTAGAGCAGCAGAGAGAAGTCATCATATTGCCAGAGACCCAGGAACAAAGCCATTGTCGTTATCAGAAACCCCAGGAGCAAAGTCGTCGTTGCCGTCAGAGAAGGTATCATACTTGCTGGAGCGACCCTTGTGCTCACGACCAAGGCGTGCCATAGATCCATGGAGCGATAGTGCGAGAGTGATAGTGCAAGGCAATCATCGATTGATGCATTATGTAATAGATGTCGCGTCGCCAAACTGCTTTGTCTCCCTGCCCAACCAACTTGTCTTAGTCACATGCTCCGAAATACAAATGTGAGAAAAAAAAAACTAATTAGACCTGACCAGATCTGACTCCCAAAACGACTCAGTCCAACTTAGCCGGACGCAATATGACTACTGCAAACTTTCTGACTCAGGTAGACCCGAATCTGACTCTCAACCGACTCCCCCGGACCGTAGATGACTAGGTCCGACTAGTCTCCGACTTCTCTTTTTTACTGAGAGTGAGCGGCCATGTGCGAATTTTTTGAACGATGCCATTCGGAGTTTCCCGTGGTGCACGTGATGCGCGTGATGATGCTCTTATTTTCACTCACATACAGTAAGCTATTCTGTCACCGTCACGATGCCAGACGAAACAACGTGGCAGTTCTCGTTATTCGTAGCACCTGCCAGTGTTTGCAGAGGGGTCTGACATTCTGCTATTACTTATAGCCTGTCAACAATGGCTGCACCATGTTCCCTGCCGGCAATGAGATATAGCATTCTTTTGGATCCATGTCCCCTCTTGAAGCTTCCCGCAGTTTTGGCGCAGGGTCGTTCAACCGACGCAGTGCTATCGCTGAAACCATGCATATACGACGATGCGTCTTCCTTTTATACTTACGCACAGTCCTCTTGTTATTTTCACAATATGGTCTTACGGCATTCATCTCCCAGGTCCGCCTGGATGCTTTAACATGTAGTCTTCGCCAGCATGCGCTCAAGGAGAGCAGCGTGCACAGAGGCGGGACACAAATCTCCGAGCGCTCGTTGTGATCAGACGGCGTGAGTCTCTCTCCTCGCCACCACTCCCTTTGTCAGCTAATTGTCGCTAGTGATGTGGCTGCCCACTCTTCTGCAGGATGTCCTTCTGAGCCAGCGACACCCTCGTGCCTAAGCCCCACATACAGTGGTGTTCTAGTACAGACCTTCTTACAGGGCGCTGCGAAAGGCTTGGTCGCCTCGCCCGCACCATTGATGACCTTGTCGGCGAGGTTAGATTCATGGTGCATTCATGTCCTGACTCCATACCCTCACCACCCTCTCTCCTTTGATCTGCGCCAGTCTTCCACCACCTGTGGTCAATATATGCGCACAGTTGATGAGAACCACCCCCTCATTACGCAACTTCGACATCCTGACTTCACCTCGGGTGATGTTCCATCGCCTGACCCATTGGGGCTTACGCTTATCAACCAACTTGACATGGTTTCAGCCTCCTGCTCACGGAGCTTCATCATCTGTGCGGGTTATCCGGTTATTGGAGACCGCTAGACGCGAACTTTCCCGATACCCACATGGTGCAATAGCCGAACACTCATCAACCTCACTTGATCGCAAGGCTTGACGCGGTGATGGTCCAATGTGTGGCAGGAACCCGTGGGAGACGCACAGCATTTGGAAGTGGGACACGGCGAAGACGGCCAGCTCGGTGCTTGTCAAGAGCTTCTTTGTGAATTATGAGCTCGGGTCAGGTCGCAAGGTGTGCCTACGTTCTACTCGGCTGCGGGTATAGGTAACTGACGGCGGTGCAAGTACAGTGTGTCCGTATACAGGTGTTGATTTACCATTCTTGAAGCGGTGGGCTAGGCCTGTGTGTGGTGCAGCAACCGATGGATGCGATCATGAATGATGCTCGTAGAGCCCCTTTCATCAGTTGCTACCCTGACTAGCACTAGCCACCTCGCGAATATCCGATAACCCGTAGTGTTTACTCCGAGTTACCCGGTTGGTGGCACCTCTTTTCCCCTAGGTGCCACTTCTCATCTGAAGACTCTGCTGATACGATCTTGCATGCTGTCTGACAGAGTTCACGGTGAGTTTTATCTAAAATTTCAAGCTCTTGCCTGTGTGCGCCACCCCCCAATTTTTTTTGGAACCAACATGCGAGATCTCGTCCACGGGCAAACCCAATCCAGTTTTCCACTAGGCAAAGGGTCCGCATGTTTTGGTACTGTACTTTGATACACCATCCTGGAGATGTCTCGCCCACGGGAAGTGGCTGTGTGTTCAGTTGTAGAAGATCTGAGCGTCCATTCCGAACAGTTCAACTGTTCCCGCATGGGCATGCTTTCACAGTCGCTTAATCCCGACAAAAAACATCACTGATTTTTTCATCCTACTGTAACAGTAACGAGCAAATAACAATTCGCCTTTCACGAGTTGACAATCAGTTAATGCTTTTACGGTATCATAATAGTATGTGCATACTCGGAGCCTACGCAGAGCCTTACAGAACCACTTCAAGGACTGTAACTTATGGACTATGGTACACACCCGTTCAGGCTGGACCTTTAGTGCAACTCTACTTTTGGCTCGAAATCAATGTTGCCACCTTGTTGCCGCATTGGCATTATTTGGTACTTGAGGTCGGTAAACATATCGAGAAAATAGGGCCGCCCATTCACCTCAAATATAAGGCAAATAAGGGTATGTAGGAGAATTTCAAATCTCAACATGGATGTGGCACAAGTTACTGTAAAGACATGACAAAAGGGGAAATGCCCGGGACCATATCTTCCCTCTTTGAGTCTTGACAAGCTTGACAGCTTGACACCACACGGTTCCATACCGTCGGTTTGATCTGATCAGCGATCACAACAAGTCTGCACCCGAGTCTCAGTCTGGTCGCAGTCGAGTCCGACATTACCTTCGCTGCATGCAGTGTGATCGCCTGGCCGCCATGTACGTGACACAAAGGCCTACTGTCGGCCTTGAGCTTGATGCATGATGCATGATGGACGAAACAACTTGAAGGAAGAACTCGAAGCCTGAGAACCACAAATTTCTATTATAACTACAAAATTAAAGCCACTGGCAATAGTAAAGCCTTTTTCTTCCAAGAATCCAAGTCCTCGTATTTGTTGCTAAGGTTGAACATCAAACAGCCGGCGACTCGGCAGTATGGCTGCAGCATGACTGCTCTCTGCTGGCTAGTCGGTGACTCTGTGTTACTCCTCTTGAGTTGGCTCCGCGGGTGTGGGTGTATGTATCCCTTTCACCCTCACCAGGCCTCACTGGCGGACTCTCAAGCGGCCGGTTCTAGTGTCCATGGGACCAGTGGAAATCCCGGTCAGTCCTCCGAGTCTTTCAAATTCCAAAGTTCACCCAACAGATCAAGCAACGAATCGGGCTCTAGATCAAATTGTCGTGCATCCGAGTTTTCGATGCAAGATGCGCTTTTTCCCTTTTGAACTATGTGCACGATACGTTTCAACATACTGTCACAAGCAGTGCAAATGTATCGTATCGTAGGAGGTAGAGACGAAATCTCACCTCAATGAATGTAGGACATATTTAAGTGCCATGATTTCGATATGAGAATCCCCACTGAGCTCCTATTCACTTTTGTGTTCTCACAACAGCACTGGTTGGTGATACTTTCGAGTCCCATCCACTCGTACCAAGTTGCTAACGCGTCTGCAGCCCGAATCATCTCCGTTCAACGTTCGACCCCGCATTCTCCTTCCGTTCGCTCAAACCAAACACAAGCCCGTACACCTTGATTCTGCGAAATGCACAAGTCCTTCATTGCAATCCTTGTCGTCGCTGCCTACGCCGTCATTACCCCTGTCACCTCTGCACCCCTAGGGTACGTTGTTCCTCGTATTCTCGTGATATCCGAAGCTGATTTGTTTGTAGCATTCGCGGCGACTTGGATGCACTTGCTGCACGTGACTCTGGCGCGGAGGAAAAACTCAAGCAAGAGGCCTGCGACCTCTTGCACACCTTGAAGTTGAAGAGTAAAAAGTGCTCGAACTTGAATAACCAGCGCTCTGACTCGGATGTCGTTGTTGCCGCTCGTGACCCGGGGCCCAAGCATCATGATGATAATCCCATCATTCAGGTTCGTAATATTCTTGGGAGTCCCCTGGTGAAGCTGTGAAGGCGGAAGCCTGAAGTACATGATGTAAACATCGGACGACTGTTCCACGGCCCGGGATGCAGGATGTCTGGAAGCTCGATACCTGGTTCTTAATTTCTTTCTTTGAATGTTCTCAATGTGACTCAATGTACGGAGACTTGAGTGTAGTAGTACCAAAACTCAAGCTCGAGCTACTGTGTTCTAACACACTGGCAGTAGTGGCTACTCGTTTGTACTACATCGTCATTTCTTCAGCTCCCACAAATTCAACTCGAACACCAAAGTTTTGAACCTCTTATCGATTAAGTTGATTGATAGTAGTAGCACCCGTTCGCAGCCGCGTTCGACGTTTTGCTACTGCCCATAGCTTGTCAACAATGACCACATCATTTTCCGTACAGTTGCTGAGATGTTGGGCGGTGCGTTCGAGGAAGGCGTCGCAGCATTGTGGCGAGACAAGACGCCGGGTACGAGTTCTGTGAAGTTGATAGAGAAATGAAAGAGGTAATATATTCGGAATGGGGATCACAGGCAGCAGGCCTGGACGGAGACGCACGCGGGACAGTAGCGAGGAAGCCGTAAAAACATACCTTGCCGAGATCATGGCATGTATGATACAGCGGCAAGGACCTTCTCGCACGATGGCTCTGCACCTGCTGAGACATTCGAAAGGCTCTTGAGCAGCACGAGGTATGTGCGTGGCAACCGGCGCAAGGCAAAGAGCGTCTCTAGACGTGGAGTACTTTTGAACCCAGGGCATAACAATATAACACCTCCCGGTCCAATAGACCGATATGCATGTTGCTGTCGTTCCCACAATCCTCGTGAGGTGAGCTATGACTGAAGCCGTCGAGTAGACGACCGCCATACGCGGCCCATCGGTATACGCCCACAAGGCCGTCATAATTGCCATCTTTCTGTATAGACAACAATATGCTTTTGGGGTCAGGTGGAGATGATACATTGTGTGTAATTTGGTAGACATTATGAGTATTACGAGTCCAAATGTCTTGTCATGTAGTGTTCATTTAGTCCTAGAACACAGTGTGTTGCTTTTGCATTGACCTTGGCAGCTTCTGACTCTGGGACGCTGAAAGTATCTGGTCGAATGTCATGCATGTCATGACTCGCCATCATGGGCGCTCCAGTCAGGTCACCAGTCACTAGTCACTTCTCACTCCCATCATTTGCATGAACTATTTCATTTCCCGCCGCCATTTCGTACATGATGCATCATATATTGACCTCGAGTCATTCTTATCAATGTGAAATGTGAACAGAACATTGCCGGGACAAGAGTCGGTTCCGCGCGACCTGACTCCGTTACGCATCAGTTACGCCTCCCCTATACAGCCTACTCCTCTTAGCCAGCTGGCCCTATAAAAGGTTTCATGGGACATATGATCATCGCGACTGCTTTCCTCGCAATTCTTACCTCCAACCATGACATCCACTATCAAACTCAACGCCGATAGCTATCCTATAAAGTCGGTGACCGTCTTTAAGTCAAACCAGGCAGAGGTCGTCCGAGTATTCGACGTGTCGCTTCAGGTGAGTCAACCCTTACCTTTGGGTGTCGAACGACAGATGCTAAGAACCCTCGTAAACTCTCTGCAGCCGGGCCAGAGCAAGATTCAAATCAGCCATCTGCCTGGATCAATTGACACCGACTCCGCCCGTGTCTCTGGGCTGGGAGACGCTCAATTGTCTGATGTGGTCTGCTCTGTTGGCCGTGGCATCGAGGAAATCGACTCGCAGAGCACGAGCGAGGTCATTCGCAAGCTCACACTGAAGAAGGACGCACTTTTAAAGGATCGAAGTGCTCTGGATGACATCTCGACCACCATGTCCTGCTATTCCAGGACTCTGGTGGGGGAAAGCGTGTCTCCCAATCGGGCGGAGACATTCTTTGAAAATCTTCTGACGCGATCTCAGACTTTGAGGACTCAACGTGTCGAGTTGGAAGAGGAGATCCTCCAGCTCACTCGTAAAATTGACGTGTTGTCGTCGGCTGAAGAGAAAAAGCAAGGAAAGTCCGATGGGGAGGTGACGGTGGTCATCATGGCCAAGCAAGCAACTGAGATCGAGCTTAAACTGACGTATCGTACGTGAATTTCGACTTCTGTTCCATGAATCCCCGATCATCAACATCACTTCCGTTTCAGTTGTTCAGAATGCAGCATGGTCTGCGGCGTACGAGCTGCACGCAACTACCGATGCTGGCGTTCCATCCCCGTCGGTGTCTCTTCATTACCGTGCGCGCATCACGCAAAGCACGGGCGAAGACTGGACAGGCGTCGCTCTTACACTGAGTACCGCTGACATGAACCTGTCCACTCAAAGGATTCCAGCTCTAATTCCCACGAAAATTCGTCCCCCCGACGGATCCCGTTCCAAACAAACGGCACGATCGCTTCAAACCGCTAGACAACCACAAGTCCCGCAATATAATGGGCCCTTCGTGCCCCCGGCACCCACGTTCGGAGCCCCGGCACCTGCGTTCGGAGCCACGGCACATGCGTTCGGAGCCCCGGCGCCCGCGTTCGGAGCTTTCGGACAACCACCTACGTTCGGGGCCACTCAGGTGCCACAGCAACAACAGCAACAATCTCTATTCGGGCAGGCCAATTCTGGGTTTGCCGGGCTCAGCCAGTCAGTTCCTGCACCCGCGTTTGGGTCTTCCGCGCAGCCGCTACAGGGAACTTCGGCTTTTTTCGGAGCATCACCCGACGACGGATGGCAAGCAGTGGACGCAGATGACACGCCAGAAGAAGAGCTGACGCCAATCGCAGAGCCGACAACAGTCGTGCATGAGAGCCCTCTGGCGCTGACGTACCGCGTCGAGGGGCCTTCGCGCGTGCCAAGCGACGGCGTGCCACACCAGCTGGCCGTGGCGGTGCTCCCCTTCTCCGCTACGCTTCAACACGTCGCAGTGCCCAAAGCACGTCCCGTCGCATACCTGCACGCGACGGTCCGCAACACGAGCGACTACCGCCTGCTCGCAGGCCCCGTACACGCGTTCGTCGACGACGCGTTCGCGGCACGCACTGCACTGCCGCGCGACGTCGCCCCTGGCGATACGTTCCACTGCACGCTCGGTGCCGACCCTGCTACCCGTATCCGATATGCGCGCACGTCTCGCCGCGCTGACGTGTCTGCTAATGCGACGCGTGCGTTCAGCGAGCAGTGGGCGAGCACGGAATATACTAGTCGCACGACTATCACGAACAGCCACCCGTTCGCGCTGCGCGCGCTACTGCTACGCGACGCTGTTCCCGTCTCTGAGGACGGTGAACGCGTGAACGTTGTGCTGCGGCGCCCCGCTGGGCTTGCGGACTTGAAGCAGGGAGATGAGCTTGAGGTTAGCGCGGAGGGAGATGAAGCGAAGGAGGAAGGCGAAGAAGAGGGTGAGGAGGGTGAAGTACGTCCGGAGCGCAGCAAAGCGCGCAGGACGGTTAGGTGGAGCAAGTCGGTCGACGGTAAGAAGGAGGGGCTGTTCGAGTGGGTGGTCGATGTTGGTGCGGGCGAGGAGGTCACCATTGAGACTGAGTGGGATGTCAAGGCGCCTGTTTCACTCAAGTGGATCGAGAGCGTGTAGAAATAGCTATCGATTTGGCGCTGAGTGTCGACTTCTTCGACTGAAACCTCAGGCAACAGCGTAGATTCCCTTTACTACAATTTCTTTTTGTACAGTACCTGATGCGTTACAAGTGGAGCAGTTCGTATAATTGAAGTACTACGTGGGTTTATCTCGGTTCAACTTTTTGAGCAATAGTGGTAGGAAGAGACAGTCCGTGATTGTCCGCAGACCATGTTCTTGTTACTTCCTTGGTGTTTTTAGGCAAAAGTCGAAAAGTTTCCAAACTCCAGCACGAAAGCGTTGGAATGTTGGTGACTAGCCTGTCTCTGATAATGTATATCGTAGACGGTCACCGGTCACCAGGCAGCCTCATTCACGTCTACGCCACATGACTACTTTCTGGGCCCTAGCGTCAAACTAGCGAGAACAGGCCGAGAAAAAATAAAGAAAAAGATGTCTGCAAATCGGTTCTCCCAGGTTCAACTTCTTGTTCTGGGAGGAGTATATGTCAGTGCGTGATCTTGAGTTGGACTCTAAACTTGGTGGCTGTCGGACCAGCAAAGGCACGCCGCCCACGCGGGCACTGGCACTGGTACACATGTGAGAAAAATGGTAGCATCCTTGAAAACCAAGTGGCTTGCTTACCCTGCTTCCAAGGAGGCCACATTTATCTGGCGAAGTTGTTGCTCCCACCTTGGTCCCCCTTCCTGAGATTCGACTCCTGATGGAACTGTGCGCATTGAGTAACCGCATCCTCTGTTGCACATAATTTTGGCGCGCTAGCACCAGTCAAACTATAGAACATATCGGAAGTCCCTATTCTGTCTATCTGTCAGATCCAAATATTCCTGTTTGGAGATTTGCATTAGCCAGCGATAACAACAAAGGAGACGGTCCCCTAACCTTGGAAACCTTCATTTCCACACGGTTGCCATCCTCGTCGATCTTCGTGATGAAAACATTATCATAAGCGTCATCCACAGGCTCCGCGTCGCGACGCTCGTTCTCGCGTGATAATAACACTCGGATGGCAAACAGCAAACACATGCATGCTACTCCACAAACGCCAAATATAATCCATGGGACGTGATTGCTATGATAGACAACGTTTAGGGTGCCGTGGAATATTCGCACTGTGAATTCACCCACCGAGGTTTGTATTTGGCTTGCCACATGAACGGCCCGGCAGCGTTACCAATGCAGTACCCAGATAGCATGATGGCGTTCGTCGTGACTTTCTTTGTGTGGCCAGCCGTCGTTTGCGATACCCAACCCAGGGCTATGACATAGGAAGGAGTGGCGATACCTGGTCATAAGAGTTCTGTCAAAGTACTCACTCGCAGCAAGTTGTTGCGTACCAGCAAGCCACACAGAAAACAACAATCCGACTTTGTCGTGCCAGGGTAGAAAGTTGACGAGGAACACGCTAAGAATGTTCGGAACAAAGCAGATGATTGCAACCCAAGCTCTGCTGTTCGGAATACGCGATGCAATTGTGACACCGGCATAAATCGCTACGATTTCTATCACACCAGGGACACAGCCAAGGAGTGTAGTTTGTAGCGGAGTAAAGCCGAAAGACGATACGATGATCTGAAGTTGGTTGGTGATTGAATTCGGAACGTTGTCCAGAGCTGCGAATAACGCAAAGAGCCACGTCTTCTTGTCCGTCAAGGCCTCGATCATCCTATTCAGCGAGGTATTGAGAATGATACATTACGGCGGGCGATCCGTACATACTGTGCTTTTTTGAAGTGCTTGTTCTCAACACCTGTTTGATTTTCCTTTGAAACACATAATCAGCTGGGGCGTTCAATAAATGGTAGTGGAAAGGCCTACACACTTTAATACGTTGAACCGCTTTGGCCTTCTCATCAATGGTCAAAAACCAAGCATTCGTTGGAGAGTCCGGAAACAGGAAGCTGCCTGGCTGTCAGGTAGAGACGAGACAGTCAAACGATATGCGTTCTTACAAGAAGAGAATTGCGGTGATGAGGGTAAGTGTTCCCGTGATGAGCATGAGCCTCAAAGAACGTAAGTGCGGAATGCGGTAGGACATGAGATATGGTTTACCATTGCCACGGCTCAAACCCTCCAGTATGTATATGCAGAGTACCAAAGCTGATAAACCCAGAGAATATTTGAGCTACAATTTTATGAGCACCTGCTGAGAGCGGATGGACGTGGTGGCGAACCCGTTCCATTCATGAGGACTACAGGACGTGAGATGAAATACGGGTTGTGATATAATAGCGTTACTAACACCAATAGCCAACACGGGCAGTCTGCTCCCTCCGTGTGTAAAACATCGAGCTGACAATCATAAACCCCGCTGTGATGGACCCCTCACACATACCGAGGATCAGTCGAACGACGAAGAGACCGGTGAAGTTCTTGCAAGCGGCATGACAGCACAAGGCAACGGCCCAGACGAAAATGTTCAGACTAAAGCGTATTGTCTCAGATAGCCGTCGCCCAATACAGAGAAGTGTGCAACTTACCTCATCCATTTACCGACGGGAAACCTCTGCAAAGCCAGGTTCTGCGGGAACTCGAAAACAAGATAGCTAAGATAGAAGATCGTTCCCAACCTAGTCGACGGGGGTGAGTGATCGCTAAAGACCTTCAAAGGGCAGGACACAACCAATTATATCTGTGGAGCGTGTTAATTGGCTTGCTACGCCATTTAAGAATGAATGTGAAGACTCACTGGTCAACAGTGAGATGAGTGGCTTTCCTATACGTGGGAGTTTAGACACGATTCTAGAATATGACCCTGATTCTCACTGTATGCCGAGGATTGCGGAACTTCCCAGAGTTGTCTTATCCATAAACTGGATCCTAGAACGCCATCAAAAACTCTCCAATGGCAAATAAACTAGACGATGGGCGTACAAATACAATACTAGGAGACGACCTTTAGTGTCAAAAAGTAAGATATGTTCGACCGGAAGTACTCACTACACATGAGAGGCATGATATGTTTGTCTATTTTTCGCCTTCGTAAATGTGATGAGACCATGTTACTATGTTGACCGTCAGATCAGCCCATACCTAATTCTCACCGACTCCTCCGGGTCCAGTAGTGAGGAGACACCTGCTACCAGCTGCGCACCGGTATCTGCTTGGTCGGTGTCAATAGCGATGCGAGCGAGCTTCTCGTCACTTTTCTCGCTGAAAGAACCCATCTCTGCACCAGTGACTGCGAGTGAGGTGCTAGGGGAGGAAAAGTGGGGCACGGGGGCGGAGAAGACAAACGCCGTGGATATAAGGGCCTCAGGATCTCATCGAAGATCTACTATGACAAGGCAAGCGCGTGGTTCGGACCAGCAGGAGAAGTGCGAACACACTACGCACATGACCGTGATGGGAAACTGTTTGATCATACGTAATCCAAGTTAAGAAGAGAAGGGTCTATTAGGGTACATTCAGATTAGATACACGGGGTCACACACCTGCAACGGTTCAGATGGGGAAGCATCCAAGTCGTTCTGGCTTTCGAGGATCCATTTTCAGCCGGCTGGGCCACGCGGCCACAATCCTGAGGATAAGTACACACCTATCTTGGCATGCACTTCCAGCTGAGTTTTAGTTGGCGTGCCAGTTCCCTCTGGTAAGTTGGGGATGGTTCAAAACCTAAACCGACCGTGACATTTTGTCGAGCAAGGAGATAAGGCCAGGAATAGATCCCGAGGTACCACAGGGGAGTTTGCCATTTTGAGTTTGGGTTGGGAAGACAACCAAATGGGATACGGGATACAGAGAATGACGATCTTCCTTCCGCATGCTGGCAGACTGCCGAGTATGCTCACCTCAAACCTCGCTCTCCTCGGAGGATTCGAAACCTCAAAATGATCCTTAACGGCATGTTTCAACTTCAAACAATGGTAATTGGAGGTGGCCCAGTAAGTCGCGGTGATATCAGACAGCCGTACCGTCCTAGAGGCGAGAATGCTCGAGATGCTCGATTTTGGCTGGATCGGGTTGAAACTGACGGAAAGGACAGGTCATGAGGCTGAAGGATGAGTGAGAAGACGTAAGAACTTACCTTGCCGAGATGCACGGCGACAAGGACCTTCTCGCACGATGGCCGTGCAGCTGCTGAGAAATTCAAAAGGCTCTCTAGCAGCACGAAGTATTTGCGTGGCAATCGACGCGAGACGAAGAGCATGAAGTACTTTTGAACGCAGGGTATGACGATACCTCCCGTTCCAGTCGTTGTAGTTCCCACTATCCTCGTAGGGTGAGGCATGACTGAAGTCGTCGAGTGGACGATCGCCATACGCGGCCACAGGTACAGGCCTACAAGGCCGTTATAATTGCCATATTTTTGTATAGACAACAATATGCTTTTGGGGTCGGGTGGAGATGATGCGTTGTGTAATTCGGTAGATACAGTGCCGATGATCTTCCCAACATCCCTCATGAATACAGTATGGTTGCTGTGAGTCCATATGTTTGGTCCCGCTGTGTGAAGTTCTACAGCACCGTGACAGTGTTGCATTCACGTCACGACAGATAATTGAAGGTGTCGGGCCCTCAGTCGAATTTCATGATGCTCCTTCATGAGCGCTCCTGTCAAGTTACTGCCATCATTACCTCGCTGAATTATCTCATTTTCCACCGCCATTTCGTACATGATATATTGCATTCCTACAGTATCAATGTGAAATGTGAACAGACCATGAACATCGCCACTTTGATTTGTCAATGGGCGCGGCCGCAAGAGTTGATTTCTTTGTTGAAGCGGTGTTGCGGCCTGACTCCTCCACATAGCCACAGCGTCTCCTCGTACTGTATCATAGCCATCTGGCCCTATTTAAGTACCATGGGATATATGATCTTGGCAACAGCTTTCTTCCCAATTCCTACCTTCAACCATGACATCTACTATTAAACTCATTGCTGAGAACTATCCTATAAAGTCGGTGACCGTCTTCAAGTCGAACCAGGCAGAGGTCGTCCGATTGTTCGACGTGTCGCTTCAGGTGAGTGAACCCTTACCTTTGAGTGTCGAACGATGGGCACTAAGCACACTCTCCGCAGCCGGGCCAGAGCGAGATTCAAATTAGCCATCTACCTGCGTCGATTGACACAGAATCCGCACGCGTCTCTGGACTGGGAGACGCTCAATTGTCTGATGTGGTCTGCTCTGTTGGCCGTGGCATCGAGGAAATCGACCCACAGAGCACTAGCGAGGTCCTTCGTAAGCTCAGAGTGAAGAAGGCCGCACTTTTTAATGATCGAAATGCTCTGGATGACATCTCGGCCACCATGTCCTGCTATTCCAAGAATCTACCGGGGGGGAACGCGTCCCCTGACCAAGCAGAGACATTCTTTGAAAATCTTCTGACGCGATCTCAGACTTTGAGGACTCAACGTGTCGAGTTGGACGAGGAGATTCTCCAGCTAACGCGTCAAATTGATGTGCTGTCGTCTGCTGAACAGAAAAAGCAAGGAAAGTCCGACGGGGAGGTGACGGTGGTCATCACGGCCAAGCAAGCAACCGAGATCAAGCTTAAACTGACCTATCGTACGTGACTTTCGAGTACTGCTGCGTGAATCTCGGAATCCCTGATCATCGACATCACATCCATTTCAGTTGTTCAGAATGCGGCATGGTCTGCGGCGTACGAGCTGCACGCAACTACAGAGGCTGGCGTTCCATCACCATCGGTGTCTCTACACTACCGTGCGCGCATCACGCAAAGCACGGGCGAAGATTGGACAGGCGTCGCTCTTACCCTGAGCACCGCTGACATGAACCTGTCCACTCAAAGGATCCCTACTCTAAACCCCACGAAAATTCGTCCCCCCAACGTAATCCGTGAGATCAAAAATTCACGATCACTTCCGATGCCGGGTGCCCCGTTGTTCCAACAAGCAGCACCCGCGCAATCTTTCAATAAGCTCGTCATGGTTGATGGCTGTGAACCAGAACAATGTGCCGTGGTGGCCCCTTTCCGGGGTTTCGGACAGGCACCTCCATTCGGAGCCTCTGAGGTGCAACAGCAACAACAGCCACAAGGTCTATTCGGGCAGGCCAATCCTTTGTTAACCCTGCAAGCCCAGTCTGCTCCTATAGCCTCATTTGGATCTTCCGCACAGCAGCAAATCGTGCCAGAGTCGCTAGCGGCTCCCGGACCTTCGGTGGACGACGGATGGCAAGCATTAGACTCAGACAACACGACGGACGAAGAACCAACGCCAATCGCAGAGCCGACGACAGTCGTGCACGAGAGCCCTCTAGCGCTAACGTACCGCGTCGAGGGGTCCTCGCGCGTACCAAGCGACGGCGTGCCGCACCAACTAGCCGTGGCAGTGCTCCCATTCTCCGCGACGCTACAGCACGTCGCGGTGCCCAAAGCGCGTCCCATCGCATACCTGCACGCGACGGTGCGCAACACGAGCGACTACCGCCTGCTCGCAGGCCCCGTACACGCGTTCGTCGACGACGCGTTCGCAGCGCGTACTGCGCTCCAGCGCGACGTCGCCCCTGGGGATACGTTCCACTGCACGCTTGGTGCCGACCCCGCTACCCGTATCCGATATGCGCGCACGTCTCGCCGTGCTGACGTGTCTGCCAACGCGACGCGCGCGTTCAGCGAGCAGTGGGCGAGCACGGAATATACGAGTCGCACGACTATCACGAACAGCCACCCGTTCGCGCTGCGTGCGCTTTTGCTACGCGACGCTGTGCCCGTATCGGAGGACGGAGAGCGCGTGAACGTTGTGCTGCGGCGCCCCGCTGGGCTTGCGGAACTGGAGCAGGGCGATGAGCTCGAGGTTAGCGCGGAGGGAAAGAAGGCGGTGGAGGAGGAGGAGGATGAGGATGGAGATGTGAAGCCGGAGGGCAGCAAGACGCGGAGGACCGTGCGGTGGAGCAAGTTGGTGGACGGGAAGGGCGGAAGAAAGGAGGGGCTGTTCGAGTGGGTGGTCGACGTCGGTGCGGGCGAGGAGGTCACCATCGAGACTGAGTGGGACATTAAGGCCCCCGTTTCACTTAAATGGATCGAGAGCGTGTAGCGATTCGCGATCTCAGCTGACATGTATGATATCAAGCGTGCGTTTACTATACAAATGTAATGGGTTGACATGCTCCAATCAGTGCAAAGTGTCCGTTCAATAGTCCGTGCCTAAAAATGCAGTCCTCATCTTCATCCTCGCCATCTCCATGCTTTCAACACGGCAACGTGCAGTACGCCGAACCCGACGTCCAAGACGACGTTGTCCGAGAGCGAATCGACGGCGAGGCTCAGCCCAGCGAGCATCGATAGCGTCCATAACGGCAAGGCCTCCTTATTTAAACAAAGCGACATAATTTTAAGTGCTAGGACGCCTGACTTGACGCCCCGGAGCATCTTGGCTGAGGTCTGCTGTGAAAACGCGAACCATCGCCTCTGCCTGGGCCTCTCAGGGGACTGCGACTTCTTCTTCTCTACAGAGTTGTCTGGAAGGGGTTCTGGACGAGTGACGGGTATGGAAGGTAGGGAAGTAAGTTGCGGCACCGTAGGCGATGAAGGAGGCGAAGAAGTTATGGGAAGACGAAGTGCCGGGACCAATGAGGAAGTCGCTGTGGTATCAGACAGCTGTACCGTCCTGGAGGTGAGAACGTCCGAGATGCTCGATTTTGGCTGGACTGGGTTGAACTGCCAGACGAAAAGGGCGTTTCATGAGGATGAGCGAAGAGAAAAGAGGTAAGAACATACCTTGCCGAGATGTATAGCAGCGAGGACCTTCTCGCACGATGGTCGTGCAACCGGTGAGACATTCAAAAGGCTCTCCAGCAGCACGAGGTATGTGCGTGGCAATCGGCGCGAGGCGAAGAGCGTCTCCAGGCGTGGAGTGCTTTTGAACCCAGGGTATGACGATACCTCCCGTTCCAGCCGATCCATGTCGTTATCGTTCCCACCACCCTCATGGGGTGAGGCATGGCTGAAGCCATCGAGCGGACGATCACCATATGCGGCCCAGCGGTATGGAAGACGGAAGAACAGGAGTTTGTGCAGGATCATCCCAAGGGACCACATGTCCGATTTCGAGTCCGTTGGGGGGAGGGTATTGTGAGGAGGTCTGGGCAGGGATTCAGGAGAGCTGTATTCGAGGCTGGATGACGACTGTCAGCGAAGAAAAAAAAGTCGAATGATTAATGAAACGACTGACGTCCCCGTATTCCCGCTCCTTGCGTGGGGCATTTGCAACATGTCACGAGAAGTTCCAAAATCAGAGAGCATCGCGCGTGGGCTGGCAGGCCATTAGTGAAAATGACAACCGAGGGGAGGGTACGCATACATGAGCGCGCCTTCATCCCAAGTTAGAAGAACATTTCCTGGTTTCAGGTCAAGGTGGAGGATACTCTTGTCGTGCTGCAGCCCCAAGCGATTAACACACCGCAACGACATTTTAAAAAGTGAGAGACGCACCAAAAAACCGAGCCCTGCTGCAACGCCACCAAATATGCCAAGAACCTCTTCAGCACTGAGAAGATGTACAGCCGTCCAAGAATGGCCGGTGTTGCTAAGCTTCGCGCGGAGGGCAGACTTTTCGGAGGGGGCAGCTCGTTGCATGGCGCGAAAAGCACGGATGCGAGCAGAGCGGGAATGCACTTCAGAGGTTGCGTCATCGTCATCGTCGGTGGACGTGGGGTGTGGGAGATGGGTTGGACGACCAAGACGCGCATCAATGTAATCGTCAAGGGAGCCACCTTCGGCCCATTGCATCAGGACACTGTCGAGTGGCCAGTTAGACAAGAACACAGCGCTGAATGTGTGAAACGGGAATACTGTAGAGTGGGAATCTTGGGACCAAAAGTGGAGAATTGGGCGCTTTCGAGCCATGCATGGTGGTACGTAATAATGTTAGGATGTCGTAAGGTCTCGAGTAAGTGCACTTCACGCAATATCTTCAATAGGTAGGCCGCAGATTGACCGACAGCAATCTTTTTGATTGCAAAATGGCCTATTATGAAAAGCTATGTGTAAGCGGATCCTCAAGATCGAGCGTGTCCCAGTTTACCGAGAGTATTGCCGTTGAGAACATGCTTCCGGCATCATCAAATGAGTTGAGAAGACGAGTAGAGGATCGCAGGACGCACCTGACATAAAAAGACAGTGCCATTAGCGCCCATACCTAAGCGCGCCTCTTCTTGAAAAAAGGCTTTATAGTAGCCCTCGGCCATGGACTCTGGCGTAAATACGGTATCATCACGGACGCCCACAGGGGATGGTGCTCGGATATTTGATTGGGATGACGGTGGGGAGTGGGAGGAGCGGCTGGGGGGTGAGGGTGGACGGCTAGCGCTCTCATTTACGGCCTGGAGCAGTTGGAAGTAATTGGATGCGCGGGCCTCAGACACGTCCTCGAAGCGGCTCAGATGAGTGAATGGGGGATCTTCTTCATGCACGCTGTCGCGTTCTGTGGTGCCGGGCTGCAGAGGTCGAGAGCAGTACGGACAGATATGGGGAACGGACTGGTCGACGGCGACGGTACGATTCACGGAGTGTGAGGACGGGTGTATGATGAGTGCATGAGAAGTGGGGTTGTAGAGGACGACCTGGTTTGAGGAGTGAAGAATTGGCTGCCACTCTGGACGCACTTGCAAGCTCGTCATGTCCAACAGAGCGGGCCGGTGTCTCCCGTGGTGGGTTATGGCCGCTGCTGACCACATCCGGCACTCTCATTTTCGATGTCTTCTACACCCGCGCCAACGACAACGAACTCCCCAGCCTCTTCCTCAAATGGCACCACCAACTCAAATTCCACCTCCTCAACCCTCAGCATCCCTCAGTCCGCTCCCGCTGGTCTTCTTACCATCACCCAGCCACCAGAGTCCACCATCGCATTTTTCAAAATCGCTCCTTCCCAGCCTATCACTTTCGCATGGAACTTCTCATACATCCTCTCGACGCCCGCTTCCCTTACCGTTTCCGCTATCTGTGAGAACGGCAATACCTACCCTGTAGGTCCAACGGATGGAAAAATACCTGGCACCAGTACCAGCGTCGTCTGGGACGCATATGCCTGGCAACAGAACAACCCCAACAGCCCACTCGCACAGGCTACGTACACCCTCGAGATTTTTGACAACCGAGGTCCAAATGCACAGAGGGCGCCTGGGTTACTGTCACCAAACAACGCCCTTCAATTTGCACTCTATACACCACAGGCATATACCCCGATTGCTTCTGGTCAGTGGCCGCGGTTTTCCCCTTCTTGTATTGTAATCCCGGCTAATTTTGTGGTCGTAGGTTGGCAATGCACCGGTTGCAATAGCAGCGCCATTACAGCCCATCCTGCCTTTCTTAGTGTCTGCCTTACCATCTTAGTCATGTTCATATCTGGACTCGCTATCCTTCGTAACTCTGCTCGTTAAATATATATGTCACTGGACTTACGGACATAGTCTTTTAATTTCGCTTACCTACATGTTCGGCACGGACAGACCATGTTATCTCGCTCTTTATGTCATTACGAACAGAACTCCCATCGTTACATACAGTATGCACATTGCAGTATCTCCGGCTTGTATGGTATGTATACTCACCTCTACAATTCATCGTGAGGCTCGCCAGGTGAGTAGCATTAGAGAAAATGCAATTGGGCAGTTATTAGACTGTTTCCACGCTTGCGTCAATTCAAACTTAAATTGGTAGTACGAGTTGGTCGGTTTATTGCTCTTTCCGACGCTACTATCCTATTACACCTTGTGCTCGGAAATCGATAATCTTTTTTTGTATCTTCAACAACTCAACGTAGCTACTTCAAATTGTACATAGTAACAGAAAAATATACATCAGATGTCATAGTATTTTTATTTCCCTGGCTTCCGTGGTCTTTCGAAAGGCAGTCGACATTCAAAATTGTATCACCTCTTGCACGCTTTTGTCACGCTTTTGTCACGCTGATTAAGCGTTGGCATTTCGGCATTTGTGGTGACGTCTGCACATGTCGAAGTCAAAACACACGGAAAGCATCATGCTGTGCCGAGATGCCGGCCATGACCGAAAGAGGAACATGAAATCAGTCACGCTCAAGGTCACTTTTGGTGAGTTTTAGTTCTGCAGCTCGATCGCTGTAGAATACTGACTCCAAAATTGAGATACATAGTAATTTACAACCACTCTATAGAATCTGATAAAAACATTTGTGTGGAAGTACTGTGGTTATCGGGGTCTGGGGGTGAGGATGCCTGTGTAAGACCAATACATCGGAATTCTGATTTTTTTGTAGTCGTTGATTCAGACCGATTTCCATTTTTATATATGATCTCATACCCATAGAACCTACACTATTTACTGTTTTTTATTTGAGAAGAATAGCTACGGAGAAAGTACTAAAATCTTCGAATCTTCAAATGTGTGCACAAGGTGTAACACGTGCACAAGGTGTAATAGGATAGTACCACATTTCAGTTGAGCTATGAGGCTATAACTACTACGGAGGTATCAATAGACTCGAAATCACTCATGCAGTACATTTTTTGCTTGTTTTTTTTTGTGTTTACTTCTGGGCTGTGCTGTAACGGGACGGTGCTTTATGTTCTGCACGGCTGGGGAACATGCAGTACCGTAACAGTCAGATCAACAAAAAGAAAGTGGCACGTACTACGCGGTTTTGAGTCTATCGTTTCCTCCCTGCAAAACTTGAAGGCTTAACTTAAACGCGCACTGATTGGGCAGAGTGCACTCGTTCCATTTATGCTTCAATATTGGCCCGGGATCACTAAAACGCAGTAACTTACGCAGATCAACTCACTCGCCCAATTCCTCCCCTGATACAATGGTTCATCCGAGCTTTCTGAATCTGAATCCGGGGACCCTACTGCTGTGCTGAATGGCTGGTCTCATATCCCATGCTGTTCGAATTCCCTCATCGTGTGTCAGGTGCCTGACAATCGACCAAACAATTTCGGTCACGGCCATCAGTCGGATCATTCTGCAGCCAGGCAAATCCAGGTAGCCTACCTGATCCAGTTGCAAGCAATACGGTTGATGTTGATAAGTCGCTGAAGGCGGGGTGGATATTTCCGTAGTGGGCGTTATTCCGCAAATATACCATATCGTAATCGGGAACGGTACGTTGTCATTGTCGCATCTGACAACTAGGATATCGCTCTCGGAGATATTCTTGACGCTAACTACGCGTATCGCAAGAATTGATCCTAACTTGACAATGCCTTCCTTTCGCAGACCGTCCGGGCCACGGATAGTTGCTCTTGTATCACCCTATCTATCACCTTGCATCAACATCAACGTGCGTAGATCTTTCTGCAATTGTCACCTCTGGGCTGATCTATCCTGTGTGCTGGTGCTGCAACTTCCTTGTTCTCAAGTACTCGTTCAAGCAAGATCTGGTCTCGGCAAACAGCCGATTTCTTTTGGCGTTGCTCGAATATGCACTTGAATCGCATGACCGTGCACCACGTGTTGCAGATTGTGATCACCGGTAATTGCGATGATTAAGCCTCATTTGCAGCCGACCTCATCAACCCGGATTTGACAAAGTCAACCCTTCATATACAATCAAGTACTATATGGCCAGTACCGCTCAAACAGGCACACCGTGCCCACTTAACCTCTCCTCCATCTCCACTACGCGGGCTCCGTGGACTCCGAGAACGAAGAAGCCTCTACGGTAGGTTACTATACCACTACGTACGGCATCCAAGTCGTCTCACCATCCGAGGTCTTTTGCTCATAGAGCTCGTACATTCTCGTCAGCGATTAGCCTCGTCACACACTGCGCTGCGTGCGACGTTCGGTGTGTGCTATATCCGAAATCAGCGACCTACATCCACGGCTGAAGGTGCAAAACCACCCACCGGTAACACGTCGGCCAACTTTTCTAGTCCACATTTATCTATCTCCGACGCCCATCCTTTCGCAACGTGATGTCCCTCTCGGTCTCCTCCTTTCCCGGGGCGCTCACGACGAATCCAACCTGGGGAGGGCGGCCCTCTACCACTACCAAACGATGGCGAATCGGTGGCCGACTCAACACTGGAGGCGCGTCATTTATGAAGGGCATCAGACACATAGGAAAGATTCAATTCAAAAGCAGTGTCACCCGTTTTACACACAAATCGTCGTCTCAAAACTCACCTTCCCCAACCACGCTCACTGTTAAGACCTCTACCATAGTCATTGACATCCTTGCTGTCCCCCACAATGAGGGACACCAATCCCCCACCGATACAAGTCATAGTGCCCCCGTTCTCGACCCCACCCGGGTCTCCCGGCCAAAGTGGCGTGCCGTTCCACTTCTCGCAAGAATCCCCCGACCAAGGGCAATTTCCACAGGCGCCAGAGGAGCCGCATCGAGGGCTGTGCGGCGACCCCGTACCTCAGTTAACTCGGAAGCTGCAAAATCAGTGCGCGGGGGTACCACCTTACCCAGTCCCTTCGGTCGACGCATGATCAGAGAAACAGGACCTGTGCCTGACCTCCCTGCACTTACGCTTACGCTTGCCGCTGGTGACGAAGCAGATAGCTCGCTTTCGGGTGTCACTTTCGAGGAGATGGACGAGCTCTCCAGCGAGGCGCCACACTTCAACCCGCCGCCGCACGAAACCAGGTCGGCGATCAGACGTTCCACGTCAACTCCGTCATTCCTAAACGCGGGCAGCAGGAACAGGGTACAGTCACCGCTACCTCCAAGTCCGCTCCCGCTCCTCAGCGTGCACATCGCCCAGCTGCGCACGGGCTCCCGACCAACCAAACCACTCCCCCCGCTCTTAGGCACCGGACGCCGCCCCAAGACCGCCCCGACCACCGGTTCCTCCTCCAGAGCGCTCCCACTGGGGCCTCGTACACCCAAGGGCCCTCGCTCGAGGCGCGACGGCCAAGGCAGCAGCAGCAGCAACAGCGGCTCTCCATCCCATCTGCACCGCTCACGTTCGCACCCACAGTTGCGCACCGTCGCCATCCTGGCTAGCGCAGAACGAATTGCAGAGACCTCGCCCGCGGACGGCTCCCGCTCTCGCGCAGGATCGCGCCCCTTGCCCGCGCTTGCACTGGCAGAGACGATCTACCGTGATCTCCCACCACTCCCTGGGCCCGCGGGCCCCGAAGCGTCTGCCGCTGCCTCCGCCACCGCTGAAACGACCGAGGTGCTTCAGGAGGCGCCACAAGTGCACGGCTCTCCACGGGAAGTAGACAAGGCGCGCGACTCGGAGCACAGCCCGCGGATCGAGCATGAGCCGGGATATGTGGCGTGGCCAATGGCCCCGATTGTCGTTATGGATCCCAGTATGGCGTGGAAGATGCGCGAGAAGGGCGCGGCGGTGGCTCGACAACCGGCGTCGCGTCGGCGGCTGCCCTATGTTCCGCGTTAGGACGTTTTTTGTATCGCTTATTTATTGTCTTCACTCTCTCTGTGCGCTGGCTTTCGCATTGCGCCACCCACTTGTATTTGTATATACGTGGGGCGCCTCGTCGCTCATGTTGTTTTATTATGAAGGATCCTTTGTATCGTCGAGTAAACCGGTAGCATACAGTAAATCGCTTTGTTTTTCTGTTGTCTCTAAGCTCCATGATTTCTTATTTAACGTTCCGGCTATTTATATCGACATGTGATTGTACGCAATTCCTCTACCTTTGAGAAGGCGCTCGATGAGTTTCATGCCCTCGAGGACCTTCTCCTCCTCGAGGCGTCTCGCAACGATCTGCACGCCGACAGGTAGGCCATGCATGTCGTCGGAGTCGTAGCCCTTGTATGCATCCGCCTCGATCTTGTTTCGCGCCTTGAACGCAGGCGATACGACGTCGAGCTTGCGGTCGACACGCGTGATGGGCATGACGCCGGCTGAGTAGTCAAGCTAGACTATGGTCAATCCCCACACTCAGACAGCGAAAAGGGAAACGATACCGACGACATTGAACAGGAAAGTGTACCCGCACGACTTCCACTGGCGACCGCTGTCCCCGTGTCTGATCGCCGGGAGCGCGTTGGGCACGGTCAGGACAAAGTCGAATTTCTCCCGCTGCCAGTACTCGAACCACTGCATGCGGTATTCCTCACGCTCGCCGATGAGCGCGTAAAACTCCTGGCCGTCCTTCGCGTGCCAGCCGTCGACGAGGGTAGCGTAGACCGCGTCGCGGAGGATGTGGCGATAAAACCAGGCGTAGAGTTTCATGAGGATTCGGGGGAACCGCAGCGCGAATAGTCCGACCGCCGCCACCGGGTCGTTAGATTCGCACCAGCGGATGGGGGACGATGCGGTTATGACTGCGGAGGTTTTACTGATTAGTCAACGAGCAGGCATGGTGGAGAGCTTACAGGCGTTCGCCATGAGCTGTGATCCTATCTGTAGAGCCCTGAAAGGGCTGGGAGGGTCACTGCGTGCGAGGAATAGTGGAATAAGCGAAAGAGAGGATATGGCATAAAACGAACATGGTTGTGACCTCATGTCCGTCCTGCTCCAGAAGGGACACGACGGTTTTTAAGGCACGCCCGCATGCAGGAGATGGTACCACGACGCCTGTGGAGGTGTGCTCCAGTGAAACTTTACGTGTAAACGAAGTGAAGTGGGGCGCAAACCATCGTCCCATAAGATTCCCAATTTCAATTTCTTCGGAAGGTTTACCGTTCGCCAGGGTATCGGGACGCACTAACGCCCATCAGTGAACAGCTCCATTTGACTATCTGGGACACGTACCGAAGGATCGTACTCCCAGGGTTTCATACCGACAACGGCGCGCCAGAACGTCTCCAAGTCTTCCAGAGTCCTCGTCATGGGGGAGTATACGGCCGGTATGCCCTCCTGCCCGACCATGGCGCTTGCATTCCCAGCTTTGAGGAAGCGGTGCATGGACGCCTTGATCGTGTATATCCGCTGTAGTGGGCGGGGAAGCGAACGGAGCCCGCCACGTCCGTCCCGATGCCCAGTCTCGAGCCTCCCAATGCAAGGAGCGCCCCCTCGCCACCCGTAGAGCCTCCGGGAGAGTGCCTGCTCGAGTACGGGTTCGTAGTTCTCCCCCAGACATCGGAGCAGATTCAAAGGAGAGTAAAGTGATAGGGACGTTCGTTTTGACGTATGGGTACGCACCCGCGTCGCGGAGTAGACGAACGATTGCCGCGTCCTTCGAGAAAGGCACTGCCCACTGGGGTGAGGAGTATCCGATGCACGAGGCGAAACCAGCAATGCCGACGGTGTCCTTCATACTGACAGGCATTCCGGCAAGAGGGCCTGCCTTGTTGCAGGTCCTTGCCCATACCTCTGCCTCAGATATCATAACCTCGGTAAGACAATTCGTCTTTCTATGAGCATCGAGAGCCTTCTTGCTGTAGGCAAGCAATATCTCCTCAGGGTCGATGTCGCCACGCTGGACATTGGCACCAATAAAGTCACATCCTGATTGATGATCTCCTGATCTCGGGGAGTTATGGCAGAATGATATTTGTGTGATAGATTACTTATTCGATCTTGACGTTCCTGCTGCTTGTCCCGACTGTAAAAACAAAGTCAAAACTTCCCCGTAGACCTGACTATAAAGAATTGACCATGCTCTCCAGTGCGCCAAGTAAGAGAATAGCATGGTGAGGTAGATACGTAACGCGAGCACAACGCAGAGCTGTCAGTGGCCGTGCATTGCGGCTACTGGTGCGCTAGCAATTTCCATTTATAGTATAGAGACCGAACGACGTTCCCTTCGCGTCTTCGTCCTCATACAATGGCGACCGCTCTTCCACGCCCACTCAAGGGTTCACGGATATCCACCTTTTATCCCATCAAAAGCGTTCCGGCGCTCTCCACCTTGGACAGCGCTTTCCAGCTGCAAGAATTCATCTCCCTAACCATCCGCGCGGATATACATGACGTTTCTGCCATAATATCTGTCCCAGATTCTCGGACTAGTGCAGACGGCGGAGTCCCGACGATAGCAGCGCTACCCTCACCGAAGACCCCGACGAGGACAGAGACACAAGGAGCGAGTTTGCCGTCGACGAGGCATGTTGGATTTACGAACAGTTGCGGTACGCGGTTTTTTGTCTCTCGACCTACCTCGTTGAAGCTGACCCCACGTTCACAAGACGGCTTGCGCAGGACCTATCTCATCCCCTGATCACGATGTTGCAGCAGGAATGCACGCGTGCTACTTGCCCCGAGATGAAAGCCGGCGAGTGGATGTACTTGTGCGTCGCTCACGGCAATGACGGGGCAATGGAGGTACGTCTCTATACCGTCAAATATCGAAGAGGAAAAAGAAGCATCTCTGATGGTTGTAGCAGCAATGCTGCGCTATCGACTACATTCTACACACCGTAGACAGCGCAACAGCCCTTCTCAACTCGCCACGCGCGTTCCCATCACGGTGCGCGTCACATTAGCACATTCACTTTTTTCCGGCGTGTTTAGCTCCCCGTAGAATCAACATTCCCCCTCCCTCTCATCGACACTTTGGCTCACTCGCCCGTCGCCTCGGGCGTATCTTCGCTCATGCTTACTTCCACCATCGCGAGGTCTTTGAACAGGCCGAGGCCGAATCATCGCTCTACGCGCGCTTCCTCGCGTTAACCTGCAAGTTCGAGCTCGTACCTCCTGAATTCCTCATCATCCCAACGCCCTCCACGACATTGAGGATGCCGAGCCTCCACGCCTCCTCGCTGCTGCCGTGGACCCACAGCATTCATTGGGGCCAGATGACGAAGGCGACGACCGCGGGCGGGGTGTGCACCGAGGTCTCGGTGTGGACGTGTTGGGTGGCATCGACCGCAACCCGAGCCCGCGGAAAGGCCGTAACCGTACCGGAACGATGGTATTCAGCGAGGCACTCATCATGGCGGAGGAATTTGGCAAAAGCGGTGGCTCGCCAAGCCCCGAACGCGACTCCCTCGCACATCTCGCCACCGAGGACCACGCGACCGAAGCACACGAGCAGGAGACCGATTTCGTACACGTAGACGTGGCAAGCCGCGCAGAAGAAGAGGAGCTGCTCACA
This sequence comes from Lactarius quietus, assembly GCA_015025155.1. NCBI lineage: Eukaryota > Fungi > Basidiomycota > Agaricomycetes > Russulales > Russulaceae > Lactarius > Lactarius quietus. Next base: position 146,725 of record WITN01000072.1, on the reverse strand, counting down.
GATGAACATGAGCTTCACGCCGATCTGCAGGAAGCTTACGACCACGACCTGGATTATCCGGAGGGAGACCATATTGCAACGCTTGCTGATACAGACGAGCACGCGGAGATTGATGAAGACGATGATCACGAAGGTCCTGAACAAGACGTCACTGACGACGCCGAGGACGAGGCTGCGGACACTGAAACGGAATACGCTGACGAGGCACCAGAACACGACGTAACCTCCGCGCATGAGATTCCCGGCACCACCATCATCGAACTTTCCCCTGCTGAGGAAGCCTATGCCCCAGAAGGAGAGGACACGCAAGAGGAAGACTTGACAGAAGCAGTAGTCGAGCCCCAAGACGATGACGCTGCAGACGCCCTTGAAGTGGCGGAGCAAATTTCCCCGGATGAGGCGCAGGAAGAACAAGTAGACTCAGAGGTAGACTCAGATGAGGCTTAGTTTGAAATATTTATGTTTCCTTATGACCCTTTTGGACGTGATGCTCCTAAAACAGAATATCAGTACACACCAATGTATTTCCCTGTCTGTAGGCAACCTGTTATGAGGAACTTCGTCCTGGGGCGTTGATAAAGCGTCTTTTCATCTGTCTTATGTAGCGAAGTTGCGACTTGCAAGGGTGGAATCTTCCTGATCACAGGAACTACTTTCATATTCGAAGGTCGTACACGAGACTGTACTTATTGGAAGTGACAACAAAAAATATTGTTACAAGCCAGCACGTCAATTGGCAAGAATTGGCGAATGTGGGCAATTCTATTCGGGCATCAAGGTGAAGTCAACGCAACCCACATATTCTTACGACAGTCGAAAACAGCATCAGCACCGATTGACACCAATTTTATGAAAGTACACCCACCACATTGCTCCTCCACCACGCGTGGTGGCTCTTCGGCGAACGCACCAACCAATGTTGGTGGTATGGGCGGTGGAAGTTCCTTAAAATTGTCCTCGTCTTCGAACAGCGGTATGTCCTGCCGACGCCTTTCATCTAACATAAAATATATTCGACCGTCCGTGAGCTCCACGGAGCCAGACCAGCCCAATCTAAACTGACGCATGATGGAATTGATGGATCGCACGTACACAGCCTTTACCGATCGACCAGATCGATCAGAGCCGAAGGTGAAAATATAGTGTCCTAGCACCTGCAATCCAACATTAACACACACGATTACAAGGGGAGCTTATGGATACGAACGGTTGCCACACAGACACGGCCATGCTCGAAAGCCAGATAGAAACATAATCCGTTTGGAATGTCCAGAACAAGCGCCACCTGTTCGAGGGCGGTCTCTCCACGGCAGACACGCTCAAAATCTCGAATGAAAAGAAGGCGGCGTTCTCCTGATAAGACCACGAGGTCGCAACCATCCTTGGAGACACGGGCTGTGCGAGATGTTAATAGACCTCTGCGTAAACCAACGAGTACACGTGAACACACCCGCAATAAACCTCGGAAGAGGAAATTCATCTAGTACTTCAGAAGAGACAGAGAGGGGTTTGATAAACCAATCCCCAGATATGACGGAGGGATCCTCTACGCGCTGACTACCGTGACACCGCATGATGGCCTCTATTGGTATGCGCAGGACTTCGCTGCCGTTCTCCAGAGAAAATACATGCACCACATCTTCTTCGCACACGAACGCGTGTCGCTCGTTTACGTCAACGTTGCAGATCGTCAGGAGTTCAGTGTTGATCACCTGCACGAGGGAGCCCGTGCGAACGTCATGTAAGTATGTACGCTCGAAGTTTGTGCATATGAGCGTTGGGTACACGAATTGATACACTTCAGCGAACTCGGGAAGCCGCAGTAACGCCCAAGGCCGGAACTGTCCAAGCGGTGCGTACTGGTGATACACCGCCGCGGCGCGGGCGGACGTCGCCATCTGCTTGTCGCTAGGGGGCGAATTGACCGCGGCCTCGCCCTCAGTGGTAAAGTCGCTGGTCAGGCGCCAGACTTCCATCTCCTTGTTGTGACTATTGAAGACGAGATATCCGTTGTCGTAATCACAGTAATAGCAGCGGATGTACGACTGCAAGTGATCGTTTGAATGCCCAGCGACATCTCAGGGCGTAATTTATTAGAAAATCTCGCACCCTGGGAAGGCACCACAGGACGATGCTAGAAAAGAGGTGCATCACGGTAAAACCACCCCAAACGGGGGCCGTGATGCATATTCCTGCCTTTTCGTCGACCTTGATATGGCATGCGTTGAAATCTGGAGGGGACAACAAGCGCATGACAGCACGCCCTTTTCCATCCCAGTTTTTGCGTAATTGAAATGATCTGCGGCCTTCACAATAAGAACGATCAGAGGTGTCACAGTACTGTTAATGGCCGACGAGATAAGAATTGCCACAGGTGCAACTCACAGAAGTCCTTCCAACTCGTCGATCCTGCCCAAGGCCTACCCACATTCACAGACAGCGCATCCTCAAGCAACATTATCTCTGGTTTGATGTATTCATGTAAGACGGCGGCGTGATGAAAGATCGCTGATTGGTTCCTGGCGAAGAAATCATGCCATTGGTGAGACAGGACAGCTAAGGAAAGCAGCGATGGTAGCGGGAGATAAGAAAGCACGCTAAGGGTCAACTCGGCGGGTAGAAGATGTAACATGAGACTTGGGAAAGACTGTTCACAGTTTTCACTGGCTCACAACTACCCGTTATTGTAGTTACCGAGCGCTGAGCGCTGAGCGCCTAGATTTACATTTAGTACATGGACACATTCGATTACATTCGATTTTGTTGATTACAGTGCTCGCCTAGCAGTCCGCCACGTCTGCTAATATACAAATATATTATGAAGAACTTCGTCCTGGGGCATTGACAAAGCGTCTTTTCACCTGCCATTCAAGTTGTGGCTTGTGCAGCGAAGTTGCAACTTCCAAGGGTAGAAATCTCCTTGATCACAGGAACTACTATCATATTTGAAGGTCGTACACGAAACTATACCTATTGGATGCGACAACAAAAGATATTTTTAAAGCCAGCACGCCGATTGACGAGAACTGGCGATTGTGGGCAATTGGCTACCTCAGCCTCCTCAAGTCTCTCTTCGTCGCACTCGGGCATCAAGGTGAAGTCGATGCAACCTACGTATTCTTACGGCAGTCGAAAACAGCATCAGCAACTCATGACACCGATTTTATGAACGAGCGCCCACCACAATGCTCCACCGCCACGCGTGGTGGCTCTTCGAAATCACCAGCCAATGTTGGTGGTATTGGTGGTGGAAGTTCCCGAGAATTTTCCTCATCTTCAAACAACGGTATGTCCCGCCGACGCCTTTCATCCGACATAAAATATATTCGACGGTCCGTGACCACCATGCAGCCGGTCCAGCCAGGTCTAATTCGAGGCGTAGTGGAATTGACGGATCGCACGTACACAGCCTTTACCAAAAGATCGGAGCCGAAGGTGAAAATATAGTGTCCTTTAACCTGCAATCCAATATTAACATACATGATCACAAGGGGGGTTGGGAAATACGAACGGTTGCCACATAGACACGACCATGCTTGAAAACCAGTTGGAGACTCAATCCGTCTGGAATGCCCAGAACAAGTGCCGCCTGTTCGAGGGTGGTCTCTCCACGACAGATACGCTCAAAATCTCGAACGAAAACAAGACGGCGTTCACTCGTTAAAACCACGAGATCGCAGCCGTCCCTGGACACACGGGCTATGCGAGATGTGAATACATAGTCTCTGCGTGAACAAAAGGGCATGAGTCAACATACCCGCCCAAAGGCCCCAACAATGATATTCATCCACTTTGGGGCGGACAGGGACAGGGGCAATAAAAGAAATGGAGGACGTGTCATCCACAGACTGACTACACCATGCGGTGGCGTCCACTGGAATGCGCAAGACCACCCTGCCGCTCTCTCGCGAGATCACATGCACCATATGCGACTCGCAGACGAGCGCGTGGCGCTCGTTTACGTCCACGTCGCAGACGTTCGCAAAGTGATCCAGGAGGAGGTTGAATTGCTGCTCGAGGGAACCCGTGCGCACGTCGTACAAGAAAGTATGCTCGTGGTTTGCGCATATGAGAGTAGGGTACGCAAGTCGGAAGAGGTTTCGGGGCTGGTTGTCGGGAAGCCGCAGCAACGCCCAAGGCCGGAACTGTCCAAGTGGTGCGTACTGATGATACACCGCCGTGGCGCGGGCGGACATCGCCATCTGCTTGTCGTTAGGGGGCGAATTGGCAGCGACCTCGTCCTCAGCGGCAAAATCGCTGGTCAGGCGCCAGACTTCCTTCTCCGAATTGTGGTTGTCGAAGACGAGATACCCATTGTCGTAATGACGACAATAGGAGTTGCTGACATACGACTGCAAGTGATCGTTGAACGCCTAGCGAAATCTCTGGGCATAAATTATTTTAAAAAATCTCGCACCCTGGGAAGGCACCACAGGACGGTGCTAGAAAAGAGATGAATCACGGTAAAGCCACCCCAAAGAGGGGCCGTGATACATATTCCTGCCCTTTCGTCGACCATGACGTCGAAGACGTTGAAATCCGGAGGGGACAACAAGCGCATGACAGCACGCCCTTTTCCATCCCAGTTTTTGCGTAATTGAAACGATCTGCGGCCTTCACAATAAGAACGATCAGAGGTGCTACGGTACTGTTAATGGCCGGCGAGATAAGAATTGCCACAGGTGCGACTCACAGAAGTCCTTCCAGCTTGTCGATCCCGCCCAAGGCCTACCCGCATTCACGGACAGCGCATCCTCAAGCAACATTATCTCTGGTTTGATGTACTCATGTAAGATGGCGGCGTGACGAAAGATTGCTGATTGGTTTGTGGTGAAGAAATCATGCCATTGGTGAGACAGTACAGCTAAGGAAAGCAGCGATGGTAGCGGGAGATAAGAAAGCACGCTAAGGGTCACCTCGGCGGGTAGAAGATGTAACATGAGACTTGGGAACGACTTTTCACGCTGACTCACAACTACCAGCTGGCTACTGAGTACTGAGCGCTGAGCGCTGAACGCCTCTTGGAGCGCCTAACTATACATGGACGCATTCTGGACGGATTCAATCTTGTTGATTGCTCGACTAGCAGTCCTCCGCGTCTGCTAATATACCAAAAAAATTGCTAGTTATCTAGATGAAGAATCGCTGACAAGGTGAAGGGCAGGTCCAGCTTTGGCATGGCTCTGAACCTCGGACGCCCTTCAGGGTGACTGAACAGGGAACAGGCGGATGCAGCTTAGCTTGATGAATTTGTTTTCCTTAACCACTCACCCTCCCAAGAAAGGCGAATTTCGGATCCTATCCTGGTTGGGCAACGTAAAGTGCAATTTCCAGGGGTAGAATCGTGGTCACAGTGAGTACACAGGTTGGATCCGGAGCCAGTGTGATACACGCAGCCGTATCTCCTGGACATCATAGTAACGGAAAGACAAGTAAAAAAATTCCTTTCAGAGACACCAGATACACAATTGACCCTCCGCTCAAATATATCTTGCGTGGCCCTCAGGCATCAGGGAAAAGTCAATACAACCCAAGCAATTTCTCACTTCAAACACACCCTACCATAAAACGGCTGCCTTGAGGCTTGTCGTGTATGAAGCAGCATCGTAACAACTAACAAGTGCGGTCGATGCATCGCCTTTGAGCGACGGGTGTCACTGGGTGGCGCATCAACTGCAACCTCGTCTTTAGCGGAAAAGTCACTAGCCAGACGCCAGACTTCCTTTTCCCCATTTCTGTTGTTAAAGACAAGATACCCGTTGTCGTATTCGCAGCGCCTACAGCAGCGGACGTGCAACTGCAAAGGATTGTTGAGCATCCAGGGGAACACAAGGGGTGGAACAATGAAAATAAATCTCGCACCTTGGGAAGACACCATAAGCTAGTGCCAGAAAAGAGCTGAGCCACGGTGAGACTACCCCCTCGGCCGATCACGATGCATATCCCAGCCTTCTCGTCGACCTTAATGTGTTTGGCATTGGAGCCTTGGGGCATCACCGCGCCCTTTTCCTTCCCAGTTTTTTGCGTAATTGAATCGACCTGCGGCCTTCACACAGTTGCGATTGCCGGGGAATTGCCGTTTATGGTGGACAATAAGTGGCAAGATAGACGCTGGCAGTGGCACAGGAGTGACTTACAGAAGTCCTTCCAGCTCGTCGACCCCGCCCAAGGCCTGCCCTTATTCCCAGACAGCGCATCCTCTAGAAATATCGTCTCTGGTTTGATGTATTCATGTAAGATTGCGGCGTGATGAAAATTTTCTGATTCGTTTGTGATGAGGAAATGAAACCACTGGCGAGACAGGGCGGGCAAGGATAGTAACGACGGTATTGGAAGATGAGAAAGCACGCTCATCGTCAACTCAGCGGGCAGAAGATGCAACATGACAGTGATGTGGGAACGACTCGGGCTACTAACTTGGAATACCCCTGTTAGCCGTCTACCCCTAACTCCCAACTTGACACGGTGTTGCGACAACCATTACATGGCCACAACACTTTAGTACAGCCAGAACCGCACCGCAAACGCTGTGACATGGCGAGGCGTGCTCCAGATGAGCCACGAACCACTTGGCCAGATGCAGATTTTATATTATTGTAGTACGCCCCTTCTGGTATTTCCATTGACGTAGTCTAGATGTAACTTGACCTGGCATGAGCAGCGCAAAAGTGCAACCTCTTTCCAGGAACTCGAATGAGAATTGTGGCCTATGCAATGATGCATGGGAGTGTCAAAGATTAGGTCAGCGTCCCACAAGCTAAAGTCCAAGACCAGTGAAAGGAACGAGGTGAGCGAGCCGTGCGTTGGCACGGATTGACGCTTGTTTAGGAAGAGCAGGAGACCATCGAACGAGCAGAGGACCTGAAGCTTAGCGCACGAAGGTGAGTGTGCAAGGGTACAGTACTTAGGCCTGGCAGGAGTTAGACAAGAATAGAGTTGATCATTCTTCGAGATGGGGCTAGGCCCTTAAATGCATGAACAGCCACAAACCGGTAATCTAACTATCATACAGGGCCTCCAAACTCTTCAGGCCGCCTAGAGGCTTATCGTGTATGAAGTAGTGTCGCAATGAATGCAGTGATGCTCTGTTGTTTGTCGGGCAACGGGTGTAGCCTGAGTGTCACCTCGTAATACCTTACATCACATACAAAGATCGTACACGCAACCAGATTTTCTACTCTTAACGTGATAACAAAAGGACAAGGACAAGGAGCAGCAAAGAAATGCCTGCCAATAGCGCAAACGGATGTCGTCCACCATTGAGCTGCTTTTCAACTCTCACTTGCGTAGCCCTCAGATTCAGGCATCAGGGCAAAGTCGATGCAACCCACGGAATTGCTGTCAAACAAGCCTTACCACGAAACGAACACAATTTGTCAAGTCAGCGCCAAATGGGAATGATTATGTTAAGGAGCACCCACTGCGTGCCTCCATCATATACCCCAATGTTGCTGGTATTTCGAACTTCATTAGAACATCAGATGGCATGTTTGGTGGTGGAAATTCCTGAGCATTTTCCGCGCTCTCAAACAGCGGGATATCCTGCCGATGCCTTGAATCTTCTCACGTAAAATATATGCGATCGTCCGTGAGCTGCATGGAGCCAGTCCGACTCGTAATAGCCGATGGGTCATTGGAGGGTCGCACAAACATAGCCTTCACCGAAAGGACAGGTCCAAAGGTGAAAAGATAGAGCCCTTGAACCTACGAACGAACATCAACACGGAAAATCACAAAGCGAGCTTGTGAAATACGAACGGTTGCTACACAGACACGGCCGTTCTCGAAAGCAGGATCGTAACATATTTCTTCGGGTCGAAGACCCAGAACAACACCCGCCCGTTCGAAGGTGGTCTGTCCACGACAGATACGCTCAAAGTCTCGAATGAAAACAAGGCGGCATTGACGCGATAACACCACGAGATCACGGCCATCCCTGGAGACATGAGCTACGGGGGATGTAAATAAACTTCTGCGTGAACCAAAGAGTATAAGTGAACGCACCCGCAATAAACCTCGGACGAGGAGATTCAGCTACTTCGGAAGAGACCGAGATAGGCACGATAAAGCGATCCCCAGATAGGAGGGAGGGGTTCTCCACGAGCTGGCTACACCGAACGATGGCGTCCGCAGGTATGCGCAGGACCTCGATACCACTCTCCCGCGAAAACACATGCACCACATCCTGCTCGCACACGAATGCGTGGCGTACACTCACGTTGACGCAGTTAAGCGTCCGGAGATTGATATGGATCGTCTGCAAGAGAGAACCTGTGCGCACGTCGTGCAAGACGATTTGCTCGTGGTTCGCACATATGAGCGTTAGGTACGCGAGTCTGTATGCTTCCATGTAACGAAGGAACGATAGCATTGCCCAGGGCCGGAACTGCCCACGTGGTGCGTACTGACTGTACACATCCGTCGGCGCGGGTAGACACGGCCATCTGCTTGTCAGTAGGCGGCGCATCGACTGCAACTTCGTCTTCGGCGGAAAAGGCACTGGCCAGGCGCCAGACTTCTTTGTCCCCATTTATGATGTTGTCAAAGACGAGATATCCCTTGTCGTACTGAAAGGAGGCTTTGGAGAGGACGTGCGTCTGCAAGCGACTGCTTCAGCATCCAGCAGAATCCAGCCGTTGGATAAAAATAAAAATAAAAACTCTCGCACCATGGGAAGGCACCACAAGGAGGTGCCGGAAAAGAGGTGATTCACTGTGAGACCACCACAAGGCGGCTCGTGATGCATATCCCTGCCTTTTCGTCGACCTCGATGTGGTGGGCATTGGTTCCCGGGGGCATCAAAACTCGCGCAACAGCGCGCCCATTGCCCCCCGAGCTTTCGCAAAGTCGATATGAGTTGTAGCCTTCACACCGCGAGTGACCGGGGGTGGACAATGAGTGAAAGGGTAGATGCTGGAAATGGCAGGGGAGTGACTTACAGAAGCGCTTCCACCTCGTCCAAAACGCCAAGGGACTGCTCGCTTTCGCATCTTCTAGGACCAATGTTCCAGGTTGTATGAACTCGGCGTTCTCATAGAAGATTACCGATTGGTGTGCGGCGAAGAAATCACGCCATTGGCGAGAAAGAAGACGTAAGGAAAGTAACAATGGAACGGGAAGCTGAGAAATCACTTTCGCAGGGTAGAACATGCAGCATGGTAGTACTATGGTACCCTATCGGTTTATATAAAGCTGTATGGGGGCTCTTCCAAATGCCTATCTTACTTTTGTATCAGGCGGGGCAAATTTGAGGCTCGGAATTGACTTGCTCTCGCGGTCAACGTTGTAGACGACCCACTGCGTCTGTGCCTCTAACTCGAATGAGCTCTGATGTGCCCAAGTTTCGAGCCGCGGACAAAGTGATTCTTTCTGGCATTGCCGGCGGTATTGCTGGTTGTGTCGTGTGTTCACTTCCCTTCTTGCCCGCTAGTCCTATTTGAGCTGACGTTCTCCAGGCAAAGACCGTCGTTGCCCCGCTTGACCGCGTCAAGATCCTCTTTCAGGCTTCAAATCCCGAATACCAGAAATATGCAGGTGCGTCGACTCGACATATGATGTATGCATCGAGCTGACAATTTCTCTTGACGTCGATATGTGCGCCTAACAGGCACATGGAGTGGTGCCTTTCGCGCTGGGGCTCAGATATACAAGGACTCTGGAACACTGGGGCTCTTTCAAGGCCACTCAGCGACTCTCTTGCGTATTTTCCCTTATGCAGGAATCAAATTCTTAGCATATGACGAAGCGCGTCATGTACGTCCTGCTGCTTCTACTTTACCCTTCCTTTCGTCAACGCATCCGCAGTTCCTTATGCCGACTCGCGCGCAAGAAACAAACTTGCGCCGATTCTCAGCGGGTGCCATATCTGGTATGTGTCGTTGTCTTCCGAGGCTAGTTCTCAACTGACCTTCGCCAGGCGCTATCTCCGTCTTCTTCACCTATCCCCTCGAGCTACTGCGCGTGCGCATGGCATTCCACACCATCCACAGCACGGCATCCGGCTACCCCGCCCGACCATCCTTCCTCGACACAGCGCGCTTCATCTACTCCGAAGGCGCACCGCTCAACCCTAACCCCACAACGCCAATCAAACGTGACCTATTCCACACCCTCCCACTCCTCAAATTCTACCGCGGCTTCACGGTCAGCCTCGTCGGCATCGTACCATATGCGGGTACCGGGTTCCTGACCTGGGACTACCTACGCGCCACGCTTGTCCCCATTTCGCCGGATGGGCGCCCCCCGCGCGCGACGCCCATGGCGGATCTCGGTATTGGCGCACTTGCGGGTGCAGTGGCGCAGACGGTCTCGTATCCGTTCGAGGTGGTGCGCCGGCGCATGCAAATTGGCGGTCTGACTCAGCCTGGGCGGTGGTTGCGTTGGGGAGAGACTGTGCGCGCTATATGGACGCGTGGTGGGCCGCAGGGGTTCTTTGTAGGATTGAGCATTGGATACCTTAAGATTGTGCCTATGAACGCGGTGAGCTTTGCGGTTTGGCAGGGCATGAAAAGGATATTAGATGTTTAGAAGATACGTTGGGGATAATGGCTTTTTTTCACTTTATAAATAAGACAAAAAGTCGGTCGACCGTAGAATGAAGGGAAGAAAAATGCATGCTGTTGAGGATACACAAAGTGTGGTGTTGCATAGCTTCCAGTATAGAAGTACGATAATGTACGCGTCCAAGTACGCGTCACGACGCCTAAGGTGGACCAGTTTAAAAGTGGCCCTGGACACCTCGCTATAACACTGCCAGGCAGAGTCAAGTTGCTCTCAATGAGTTCGTGAATGTTATACCAATACAGTACACCCCGATGAAGCCTGGAGGTAACCTAGGTCGGTGGGTTCGGCAGTGTAGTCGTGGTGAGAGTGGTGACATTATCCGAATCAGGTCCAGATACGAAGATGGTACACTCAGCTGGAAGTCATGACGAAAAAAAGAAAAAAGAAAACAATGATGCCAGTCAAAAATGCAAAACTAATGGTGGTTGCCCTTTTCAAATCTGGCCCGCGTAGCCCTCGGGCATCAAAGTAAAGTCAATGCAACCCACGGAATTTCTCTCGACTAGGTCTTACGACAAAACGACTGAGTGAGCACCCAATAGCGACGACTTTGCGAAGGAGTACCCACCAAATCGCCCAATCCATAAGCCTTCGAGTTCTCGACCCGAAGGCTGTGCTATTGGTGTTGGAAGTTCCTGTTCCGTATCTTCAAATAGCGGTATGTCCTCCCGACGCCTTGCGTCTTCCCACGTAAAATATATGCGACGGTCCGTGAGCTGCATGCAGCTGATCGGATGCGAGTCAGCTGAAGGTTCTTTGGAGGGTCGCACGAATGCAGCCTTCGCCGAAAGGTCAGGGCCGAAGGTGAAGATATAGAACCCTTGCATCTACAAGCAAATTAATTGCGCAGTCACAAGTGGAGTTCGTGGAATACAAACAGTTGCCACACAGACACGGCCGTGCTCAAAACCCAGATAACAGCATTGATCCTGAGATCCCATGCTCAGAGAAAGCCCTGCTCTTTCGAGACTGGTCTCTCCACGACAGATACGCTCAAAATCTCGGATGAAAACAACACGGCGCCTTCCAGATAAGATCACGAGATCGCGGCCATCCCTGGAAACATGGGCTATGAGGAATGAGAGAATGAGACCTCTGTGTGAACCTGGGATAAGAGAACACACCTGCCATGAACCTCGGACGGGATTTATCTACTTTGCGGGAGACAGAGAGAGGTGTGATAAACTTATCGAGGGGCAGGTCCTCTACGAGCTGACTACATCGTACGGTGGCGTCTGCCGAAATGCGCAGGATCTCGCCGCCGTCCTCCCGCGAAAACACATGGACCGCGTCCTGCTCGCACACAAATGCGTGTCGCTCATTCACGTCAACGTAGCTGAGCCCCCGGATAGTGATGTCGATCGTCTGCACAAGAGAACCCGTACGCACGTCGTGCAAAAAAGCTTGCCTGAAGTGTGCGCATATGAGCGTCGGGTACGCGAGTCGGTACGCGCGCGTCAAACCGGGGAACGCCAGCAGCGCCCAAGGCCGGAAGTGCCCGCGTGGCGCGTACTGACGGTAAACTTCCGCGGCGTGAGTGGACGCGTCTATCTGCTTGTTGTTAGGCGGCGCATGGACGGCGACTTCGTCCTCGGCGGCAAAGTCCCTGGCCAAGCGCCAGACTTCCTTTTCCCCCATTTCGTTGTCAAAGACGAGATACCCGTTGTCATACTCGCAGTGGGCATAGGGGCGGACGTACGACTGCAAGCGAACATATGAGCATCCAGGGGGTGAAGCGATAAGAACCACTTTCGCACCGGGGGAAGACACCACAAGACGGTGCCGGAAAAGAGGTGGTTCACGGATATTCCGCCGAGCATGTGAGTCGTGATGCATATCCCCACCTGTTCGTCGACCTTGATGCGATGGATGATAGAACCTGCGGGCGACAACACACGCGCAACTGCATGCCCATTTCCCTCCCAGTTTTTCTGAAATTGAAACGACCTGTGGCCTTCACGGTGTGAATGATCAGAGTTACTATCAACGATCAATGAGCGGCAAGAGATAGACGCTAGAAATCTCTCGACGCTGTACCGATCAGGTGAGACTTACAAAAGTCCTTCCAACTCGTCGATCCCGCCCAGGGTCTGCCCGGATTCACGGACAATGCATCGCTAGCGACAATGTGTCGGTTTAATGTATTCATGTAAGATGGCGGCGTGATGAAAGATTTCCGACTCGTGTGTGGCGACGAAGTCAAACCATTGGCGAGACAGGACAGGTAACGAAACTAACGACGGTATTGGAAGATGAGACAACACGCTCAGCGTCACCTCGTGGGGTAGGTCAGGGAACATGATGCTAGTCTCACAGCAAGAGAGGAGATGCGCCGCAGTGCCTGCCACGCCAAATGATATTACCAGAAGTAGTCACGCCCCTATCTTCGGCTCGGTGTATCCTCAATGACATTCCGTATGCCTTGACCCCATGCAGCGAGTTCGCGCTCAACGCGCACCACCATCTCGCGTACCTCACGCCCAATCTCTCCCCCGCCATTGTGTTCCCCAAAGCTAATGGCAAGCTCGTCGCGAGCGCGGATCAGCGTATCGCAGGCAAGGCGCAGACGTGCCGGGCCAGAGGGAGGAAACGTGGCGGTAGCGGTACGGGGTGCAGGCTCATCCACCGCGAGGAGCTTGCCGAGCTCCGCGAGCGCGAGCGCACGGGCAGGGTGCCCGGGAGGGAGCACGTTGCACAGTCCCGTCACAGATGCAGAACTGGCGCGAATGAGCCCGTCCAGGGCGTCTTGCGTCAATTTGGGAGGGAACGCAGCGAGGAGAAGCGATTGATGCAGGCGGGTGAGTGCCAGGAGAGGATGTGAAGACGATAGCGCTTTTGCAGAGGTGAGGATAGGGATAATATTGGTTGTCAGTTGCTGAGCCTTTGCCAAGTCTGAGTGTTTATTGTGAGACGTGACGAAGTGGAGCTCAGGGAAACTCTGACCTGAGAACTGGAGTGCGGTCGCTTTTTGTAGCGCCTCTTGACCTATTCGCAGCGCATCCAGTACAGCATCAGTGGATGCTACAGCCGACTTGCATTTAACGCAGCGTGTCAGGGGATCCTCTGGGTTAATGGTCAGTTTTCAATTGAACCCATTGTCTGCGCCACACCATACCTTCTGACGGGAATGGGCAGGTGCCACCACAGTCTTTGGGGCACAAGAGGGCTTCTCTAGGATCAGACTTGGGTGGCTCCGAGCAAAGAGAGCATTTGCAAGCGAAGCTATATGTAGCGGAGAGCGCCGCCTGCCTCTGGACCCGCGGCAGGGTCGTGTCAATGTAAGACGTGAAGATCTTTCTCGATACACCAATAAACCACGTGGCCAAACACCAGAAGCCTTATGAACGTACCTCTTCATCTGGAGTTATTTCCCGAATAGCTATGACTTGTGCCTCCGGTTCTTGTGTGGAATGGTCTTTCGTAGAACGAGGGAACACGACGACAGCATTTGGCTCGCATGAATGATTGACCAGCGCGATCGGCGGAGAGACACAGACACCCAATGGTGCCAAAGACGACGAAGTGAGTGTGATGGAATTAGTTACAAACTGGTCATCGTAAGAAACAAATCATGTGTAGGAGATGCAGGCGCACCCTGGATATCAGGTCCACAATGCCAGCTGCACTGTTGATGCCAAACGGCACGAGCTCTTCAGGAGCAGTAAGCCCTAGGTAGCGAATCACCGCGTGGGCGAGATGGGTGTGTGATTCTGTGGCTTCGGGGGGTAACGACGTCCTATCTGTGTGTCAGGGTCACAACGGTGCTCTGTACAGTCAGGAGAAACGTACGAGACTGCATCGCATCGATCTCGCGTGTCTGACAGAAGGTAAGTTGAAGATCGGTGCAAATGAGAGCGTATCAATGCGGTACCCAGACGCTATCCAGTCCGTGTTTTCGCTTTCCCCAGAGAACGCGGCCAAGGCATCTTATGGGTTCTGCGGGTATAGCAACGTCCGGAGATGGAGCACCTGCTGCCCATCGCTGCATCGCGTTGCACTCTTTCTTATGGAGCGTCCAATCGTTGTTCTGGCATGCCTGTGGCCAATCTCGGCATACGTCCGAGAGACAGCAGACGAGAGGGAAGACGCACCGCATTGCAGTACCATAAATTTTTGCACAGCGTGCAGCGTTTGAGGCCACTGGGTGGTGCGGGAGCAATGCAAGACGAGCAGAAATGCTCCAGATTTTTGGTAGAAAGAACATAGATGGGTGGCTTGGAACCGAAAACCACCCCTCCTTCAAGGAGATGAGCGCAAAGACACAACGAGAATACTGGCTAATTACCTTTCTTGAAGCGTTCCTTAGCGTATATGCCGCGGCCCTTTCCCTCGCTGGTTTGAACGTCGACTGAGTGTGGCAATGTTCCGTACAGCGGTTCTTGCTCTAGAGTGCTCTCCTCTTTGGTTGGATCGGTACCACTTGGATCGGATGAAGATCCAACATGAGACCTCGCCTCTTTGACTTGTCGTCGTGCACGAATATCTGTAAAGGACATCTTTCGTATTAATCACTGGTGGTCGATATACCAAACGACATATGAACGCAACAAGAGCAAACACGACTGCTCAAACAACTAACGTACTGCTCTCCTTTAGCTTTACATTTTCCCTTACGCCTACACCATATCGCCCTCCTTCATCTGTACATCTGCACTCGTTATCGTGTGTCGTCCAAAGGCTTACAAATAAGATACCCCTTTAAGGCTGTGCGACGCTCATCAGACTACCCACGAAAGTCAAGATCTGATAGGCGTAGGCACACGTAAGAATACATCACACGAGTGCGAACAGAAGCGTACCAGGCGCGGGCGAACATCGACGATGTCTTCTGGCACAAGAAAGATCAACGCGTTCATTTTTCTTGCAATTGAGATGGCAAGTTTCGCTAGTACAAGAACGCAGGAATCAGTCCACCAACGCGCTCGCATTTCGTTCAAGTATCCTTACCGTTCTGCCGTCGTTCCTCATAGTCGCCATGCTCGTCGACCTTGTACACGAGGGACGGGTCCACAATTCCCGGTTTGATGCCTTCTAGGACGTCCAAGAAGAAAAGACCAGTAGTTATGCTGGGATCCTTGAACGAACGAATTGTCTTCACGCCGGGCTTGCCCTTCTGCGCAGTTGCATTGGCCCACCTCAGCATCTCGGTATCGCTAATGGGCCGGCCTTGGCCAGATTTTGACAGCGAGGAAAGCGTCTTGGTGATGCTCATCCTGTAAAAAGGTCATTAAATTCGAGGTCATTTTGAGTGCAGAAACGACGCACCTCATTAATTGCCATACGAGGCCCAACACCAACGTTTTTCTCTTATCGACGATGTCAGAGCCCTGAATTCCTACGAGCGACATGCCATTTTGCTTTCCAAGCTCGATGCAGTAATTCGTATTCTCGACCTGCTTGAACTTAGACAAGGTGCTTTGATTCGGCGTGACGCCAATATCGACTTCCTCTTCCTCCCCGTGCTCATTGAAAGTTGCCTGGATCGGTGACGTGGCCCCGCCCTTGGGCTTTGAAACGCGACGCCACACTACGACGCCAGGGTAAACCTTATCGAATGCTTGGAGCAGGACGAGGCCGTCGCGCAGATTTTCGAAAAGATTGAATACGGCGGGATCGACGCCAAGCGAGTTGAGCCAGAGAGTGAAAACGCGCGCTTCACGTTCGCCTTCGGCGTCAAAGTCCTCTACCGCGCCGTACTCCTTAGCCTCTTCTTCGTCGAGAGGCGCAAGACCCGGATGGGTGTTGAATAGATTCGCCACGAATGCGAGATTCAGACGCGGGTTTCCTGCAACAAGAGAGGCAGGAGTCAAGTATTTGCGACATCCGATGTTCGCCGCGTTTTGCAGGACTTGCTCTGCGCGCTGCCGGAGGTCACGCGTCTGTAGCGGGGCACGCGAGCACTCATCGGGCTTGAGTTGGTTCAACAGAATGGTGTAGTTCTCGCCATCCGAGACGTCTTTACTGAAGTTGTTGACCCTGCGAACGAAATCAGTAATTATAATATGTACCAAACGAATCCTCCGCACCTCCGATGCCACCCAGCCTGCTTCAAATGATAGTTGAACCATCGCAGTAAAATTTGATCGGGCGTCAACCGTAACAAATCGTCGATTGTTTCTCCTTCCTCACAAAGGCGATACAGCTCGGGGTGGAGCTTGATGTCGACCTGTGCGAGGAGGCCACGGCGGATGATTTGCCAGATCAAGCCGAGGATGAGATGCTCAGTGCCAGTAGCGATGTCCGACGAGCCGATGTTCACGACCGAGCAGCCGATGGCCTTGGCCGAAGTGATGACAATGTTGTTGTTTTCCGTGATCTGGAACGCGTTCAGAGGCTTGCGTTGCGTGGGCTTGTTCAGCACACGCATATCAATGGTATCGGGAACGGAATCATTGATGAGCTTGCAGAGAATCAGACCGTCTCGAGCCTCGTCAAAAAGCTGCATCGTGTCCGTAGGGATCGGGATGCGTGAACCAACATCCGCGTCGCCCTCGAGGATCTAGGTATGGGCCGTCGATCGTTAGAGGGTAAGCATCAACAAGATAAGTTCATGCGTACACCGTTGATGTGGTTCGTAAACTCCCGCCGCTCATCCTCGTTGATTGTGTGGCTCACATTTGCGTTGGAGCCATGCACGGTGACCTTCCCGGCCTTGGTGGTAAGAGAGGAGGTCTGAGAGCGGAGCTTGACATTGAGCTGTGCGACGAGAATTAAGACTGAATTAAGTGACTCTGGATGGCGAATCGAGACAGGAGACGCACTTCGACCCAGTCCTCTAGCTCGACCTTGCCACTCGCATCCACTGAGACGTGTTTAAGGGTTTCGCGTGCACGATCGTACGATTCCCCGCGGCCTTGGAGAGCTTGCAAGACGGTCGCCTTGTCTACGCGCCCGGGAACGTCTGTATTAAGAGCGCTGATGCAGCATAAATGTCTTTATCATAACGAAGGAAACCACGGTGGAGATGAGCGCACTTAAAGCGGTTTATCAAGTCAAACATCTCCTCTTGAGTGACTTCCGGATATTTCTTCTGCAGTCGAATAGCTTGCATCGTGATGGGAGGGTGCTGTTGGGAGGAGACGGATTCAGGGTCATGGGACTCGTTCCGGCGCCGAACTGATTCCGTTTTCAAGCGCAAATTTTGATGCTGAACAACAATGGCTGCGCATTGACTCTTACCATCCGTACTGCCCCACCCGCAGTCCTATGTACATGCTGTGAACAGCGCAGCAGCTTACTGAGACGACAATAGCCTCAAGCGAAATGTTTCAAAAAAAAGGATTGATGTCATTCGGCACTGTTGCTGGGACTTTGGACCGGGGCGCCTTCGATCTGTTCTTCGTGATGCATCATGACACGGATGATTCGCACAGGACGAGGTCGTATCAAACGTGGCGCTTGTCTTCTCGTTGGTGAGGATTTCGTCATGCTTCTCGAACTTACGACAAGGGATCGAAGGCACGACTCCCACCCTACCATGTACTTCATCTCAAAAGGCCTCGCTACCTACACACCATAACTCTTTCTAAACTGTTCAGCAGCCATCTCCGTTGAAGCGGTCACCAGAAGGCGGTTTAAACTCAATTCTCTCCAAATCGTATCTCTACCAGACAGCCAGCTTCAGCAAAATCGCTCACCTATCGAAGTAACTACCTCCCTCCTTGAGTCCGACCTGTTCTAACCGACACCTCATGTCATCTGTTAGGCGCAAAACATGGAGTTAGTCGCCAGTGGGACCATGATATCGTCTAGCTGTAATCACGCCGCGATCACTCATAAATGGTCTGCACTGGCTGGTGACACACCGAGGTCTCACCTTACTTCTGAATTACCCGCCCATCACACGCAGTCATCAGTCCGATAGACACCCATAGACATCCGCCATTCAAGGCGACCCATCAACGCGAGGCAATTTCCAAGCTCAAGCGCGCATGTGAAGTTACCGAGTTGGTGCTTGCGTGCATCGCAGACGCCATCACCGTCTTGGGACGACGTTTCCACGTGAATGACGACCGTACCTCTGAGAATTGTCAAGTTGAAGAACGTTTCCCTATCCTCGATCACCCGACTCGTTCTCTCACCTCGCATTTGGTATTAAAGGACCATTTCACCGAAGTTCGGACAACATGTAGGAGGCGATGGACCTTATAGCATGGTTCTTCACTCTTAGAGGGCTTGCTCGTCCGTCATGATTCCGATGGTCATGTCCATGGGGTAACATGTTCGTTCATTGATTAACTCGGAACATGCCAACTCCACGAGTTTCTAGATCAACTGGGCAGCCCGAACAACGAGATATGTATTACTGACTGGCATGTAACACAAAGTGGCATTTCCCCAGATAGATTAATCCAGTATATCATTCCCCAATGTTTTCGCTATTACTAGCCAACCTCGCTCTTACTCTCGCATGGAAGCCGCTGTGCTGCCTCGTGTCGGCGAGAAAGGGATTAGAAGCGTCGCGGTGCGATGACGACGTCATATGAGGGATAGCACGGAAGGACGAAATGAAGTCGAACAGATCGAAATTGCCTTCTGGAGAACACATGGGGACAGTATCATGGTTACCGTATACGTTCCCATGCAAGATCGACAGGGAAGCAGTCGTGAGTCGGTGTACTTAATGACTTGGAACCGCCACACCACAATTTGTGCAATTGGGAGAAGATCGGCTTGATCTGAAGGCAAAGTATGATACAAAGTATGATCTTGAGAACTTGGAAGAATGAAGCTGTCCTGGTTGCTCGACGTGCACCGCCTTGCTGTCTCCTTTGCCCGAGGAGGTCGCGTTCTCGCATTAATAGAGATAGGAAATGCACGGCCGGTGTGTTATTTGGCCCAAACAACGGCTGTACAGTAGCCTTATTCGGTCCCGATTGCAAACCGAGACTCGAGGAAGGGATGCGGCGTCGTTAAACGCTAAACCCACGACTCAGGCTGCACCCTGACGCTGTTTAATCCATGATGTGCATACTGTAATGCAGTGACTCTCAATCACGAGGGGTTTCCAGTGACGTAGTCGATTGGATTCCTAAAATCGGGCATGAGAACATGGCAAATGCTACCCGAGCCTGAGGGATGCGTGGCCTTGCAATGCAACCAAGCCGTGGCTTGGTGGTACTGTACTGCGCAGAATCATGGCAAACCCTTTCCTCAGCAGCTTTCCCTTCCAACAAGGCCCGCTGTAAGTATGCATGCTTTGGGTGGTCGTTTATGCTCCTGGGCGACGAGCCTGGAGGTCTACATACAAAGTCTCCGACCCGCTCAATTGAATACTACCTTGACACCATCCCGAAGACTGGGCTCGTATTCAAAAAAAAGAAGTAAGGACCTAAGGGAGTTATTCGGCGCTGGTTTTGCGGCGCTCTTCCGTTCTAGGGTCGGACACCATATACTGGCAAATGGATTTGCTTCTCGCGCCCGAATGTCGCGAACCCTGCTCCCCCATACATATTCGGTTGTGTGGTGGTCAGATGGAGTAATGGTACCCGTCTTCTCTCTCAAGTTCCGAGCGGACACTCAATGCCGTCGTACAATTCCACCGAAATACGGGGGGTTGGGGGCCGCTGCAGCGAACTTGCTATTGAGCCTGAAAGGCCTTGTGGGAAGTCGGCGCCTGCCTTCGTCCTGCAGGACCCGCACCTATACTGCGCAGACCGCCACGGCATTTGCCACGCCACAGTCCACACGTGGAAAAGTTGCTTACTCTACCCTTTTGGCGCTCCTCTGTACCGTGACTGTACCCTGGCTGCGCTGGATCGAGAGGGGCAACGGGGGCTCACGCCCCCAAGACCCCCAAGCTGGGCAGGTTATGCTCCTATGATAGCTCTCACGCTGCCTGGCAGCGGCGCGACCACTCTTCTGCACTGTTCTCGTACAGTCAGTGTATAAATCTACTCGCCGCCCTTCGCACCTGGAACAACGAATTACCAACTGAAGGACGAGTCCCCGTGGTGGGTCTGGCAGACTTGGCGGGCCGTCATGTACATGTAATAAGAGGACATTCTTCCGACGTACCCAAGCTGTCTGGGTCAATCCTTGCTATGAGAGCTCAGAATAATCTGCTTCGTGAAGAGGACGCTGCGGAGGGCTTTATTATGGCTATGTCCATTCCGAGTCAGAGAGGGTTGGTGATCTGAGGCCTTCCTAATCCAGGTCGAACTGTAGTTGTGCTCTGTGCCCCTCTGCCAATGTGTGGTAGTCTAGGTCGTGCACGACTCGCTGGCCTCTGATCATGGTCTGGGTCTGAGTTGTCAACTCATGCGCGGGAGTTTGTTCGCTGATCGGTGGTTGTTGGTTGGCTGTAAAAGTGCTGTTTGCAGCCTGCTCGTCTACGGCATTGTGCCCAGGCATACCCGCAACCTCACCACATCCAGGCGGGTTTGCCAATCGGCACTAGTCTCCTGGATCTGCCAAGCCAGTGCCATGGCTCTCTTCTCCTAGGTTGCCCCTCTTCCCAAAGTCTGGACACACGGTCGAAGTCGCAAGGTGACAGTTCGCAAAACTTCAAAAAGCCGCCGGCATCAGTGCATCCTCTCCTCAGCTCCACAGCGGAAATGAGAGAGCTGTCGGCGCAGTCAACGTCCGACAAGGTCGCCAATGTGCTTCCCGAGACATTTGTTTGATGCTGCCTACCTGCCAAAGCGAGAGGTACGCGGGGTATACAATTTGAACGGAAGCAGTATGTTTTTGTCGTAAGTTAACGTGGCCACGTGCCAGCAATTTTGCACAGTAGGCGAACAGAACGTTGTCGTAAGTAATTAACAGATCAGTAGGAAGTGGGTGGTCATAACTAAATAATTTATCGTGCGCTAGTAATAATGGGAACGAGTCGATTTTCCGCCATGCGCGGCAAGGCGAAGACACCGCCGTCAACGTCCGGCTCATCCGACGGCGCGAGGAGATCACGCACGTAAGACGCCCTTCTCCCGTGAGCATTTACGTCTTCCTTCCTGGCCGGGCTGCTCCAGCGTCTCCAGAACGTCTTCCAGGGTCCAGCCCCACTTGTTGCATAGTTCGGCTACGACTAGCCCCCGATCCCATACGTCGACCTCGCTCTCGCTGTCTCCTTGCATAAGTTCCGTATCCATATCTTGGTCATAAGAGTCTTGGTCGCTGTCCTCTTGATCGCTGGCGCTATCGTGGAAATCGGGTGATGAAGGCGAGAACGTCACCGGCCACGTGTAGGGCCCTCCGTGATGGGTTTCGTCACCGAGACCGCCTAGACGGGCCACATCAGCTTTTTCTGCGTCTATTTCCCAACCCCAAGATCAGCCACTTACCGCTTTCGACAACACGAGCTTGATGCAGACCTTCGTCATGGAAGTTATCTAAAGAAGGTACTGGTTTTCTCTGGAACAATGCGTCAGCTATGCGTCTTGCGGCCTGCAGTGGCAAACTCGGCGTACCTTGACGGCGTAGATTTTGCCCTCCTTTTCGTTTTGGGGTGGGACAGGAGGCAACGCCTTCTCGTCATTGACCCAGTCGAGCCTCACCGCGCGCAGATCGTCGCGCGCCGGTCGTGGTTCCGCCTCTAGACGGTTTTGCCATACGATTTCATCGATCGCAGTTCTCCGCGGTGGCCGTGGTGCGACCACGTTTGGCGATGCCGATGCGGCTCTCGCAGCTCCGAGGGCCACCAGCAGTAGTTTTCCCGCACGACCTCGCTCGCGTGAGAGCCACGCGCAGACCTTGTTCCATGGTTGTGACGAGTCGCTCGAGGATCTGGGAGTGGGCGAGTGTGGGCTGGCGAACATGGCGAGCATTCCTTGGATGTGGAGGAAGGGGGAGCAAGTGGAAACGGCGAACAGAAGGGGACAAGGACGAGTAAGCAGGACGAAATTTTCCCGGCATGGACGCGTATTTAACAACTTTCATCTGGGGTAGGTCAAGGCAGCCACGCCTCGCAGATTGATTTGAGGGTTGCGCAACACCATGGTCTGGCCCTGGATGCAGGAGCGCCAGTGATTACGCTGGAGCACCGCGGAGGTATATACCGTCCCTGGGTCCGTGGGATGGGACAGAGGCAGCCACCAGCACCCAGCCTCCTCGAGGCGTCCAAATCGGTACAGTTCAGCATCCTGGTCGCAATGGCATCACTCCGGCGGTTCCTCACGACACAATCACATCGCACGTTCACCTCTACGATCACACATGACTCGCAATTTCCTCTTTCCGGGTCCTCACAGGCCTCACTTCACGCAGTGGTGTCTGACTCTTTTCGATACGAGTGGTGTCACTGAGTCAGCCACACTTGCTAATCCCTCTCTCTGCCCTTTTGCACTCCTTTTGCTTCGAAACAGCCGGGGAATAAGTTGAACTCCGACTAGTGTCTCGCAAACCGCAGGTCCTTGCCGCTCAAGACGAGCGCCGGAACTGAGATGCTCGCCTGCCCATATACAACACAACACTGCGCCCTAACCACCAACGCACACACAACACTTCAAATAGATCAGGGTGTACTGGTAACGAGAATCCTGTGCGTAGTCCCCCTCGTTTTCACCAGGGCGATACATAATCGCGCAGGAGGCTGGTGATTAGTGTGCAGCGCCTCCCACTGCTCGCACCCCCACACACTGTAAATTTAAGCTGTGTTTTATCGTCGTGGAGTTATGCCCGCTTCCCGGCAAGAATCCCTACATCTGTTAATGTCCACCAATTCGCTTATGGCTTATGTCTTCTATTCGATCCGCCCATCTTCCGACACCTCGATCACCACTGCATCGGAACTCGTGTACGTTGCCCACACGGAGGAACGCCGGGCACGTCACACTCAAGGACGATAATAGATGCAAGCTACTCACCCCGGCCCGACATGTGTCACGTCAAATATATCTCTTCGCCCTTCTTGTTGTTCTTCGATGAATGGAGGGAGCACAAGTAGTGGTGTGAAAACCAAAGGTGACAGCTTTCAGTTTCCAGAGTTCCCCGCAGCTGAAGCTGAAGTGACACCGGGCGAATAATAGATGGTGGGTGTCTCTTGGTCATGTCCGGTCAGGTCATGCTCGAGGTCATGCCCACTCCAGTGGTGGGCAGCGCGGAGGCCACGCCCCGATGAGCTCGGATTACCAAAACGAGGCTCAATTAGATAATAATTCGATGATTCTCGTAATGTTACCGATTTAGGTAGGCGATCTTTTTCCAATCAACGAGCATGTTTGCGTTCATTTGTTCTGGCCGCAGTCATTTCAAGTTTCACGCCGCGCTTGCACGTATTCAGTCAGTTCCTTCTTGACTACTGTTCCTCTCCTTCTATTTGAAGTTTTTAGTGGGAATATTTATGGGCGGTGGAGAAAGTTCAACAGTAGCGATCAGATTTTGTGATCGAGCACTATTCGATTATCGCGGGCGATGTTGCATAGGAGGAGATCATCGTGTGTTCCACAAGACTTCATTCTTTCTTCCATTTTCTTCTTCTAAGTACTAAATATACAATAACTACAATAATAACAGCAGTATTCACTTCGCTTTTACCCACCCCCTCGACGCTCAGATCCTTGGCAAGGAATGAAAAAGGACGAACACAAAGCGAACGCGGAAGGAACAACAAGATAGGGTAAGGGGGGTTCAAGATTTAGTGATGTGCGCTCCGCAGTGAAGGCGGAGCACTTTTGGAGTGCAGATCTATGATTGTTACTATGTACGGATTGCAGGTAAAGGGATGTGTATGTTGCGGCGTGAGACAGGAGGATTGATGAGACAAGACAGATAAAGGGGTAACGGAAGAGCCCAGGAGGAGAGAGACGGCAATGTGACCAAATGCGGAATGGCTGTGTGCATGTTGTTGTATCGATGGTGACTCTGCGGATGACACGAAGGAGCGACCAGGGCGAGATGCAGGCGGACCGGCAGAAGATAGAGAGCGGCGAGCGCGTGACCGGCAACCACCAAAGTGAATGAAAGGAGCGTGGGCGTAGACATAAGTATGCAGTGAGAGGCAGTGTAAGGGATGCCAATCGATACAGGTTGGTGCGAAGGGAAGAGGTACAAGCGGGGCACAATGTTCCACGGGATACAGCAGAATGATGTGGTACAGGTTGGACACAATGCGGGCTCAGAGTGGAGGTTTGGTGGTGTGAAAAGGAAAGTAAATGAAAAGAATGAATAGGAATGCGTGATACCAGCCGAAGAAGGAAAGTACGAATTCGCCACGATTTAGACTGACGACCCAGTTTGGAGAGCGATTCGGTTGATGACGTAAATTATGGGGATTGGTGTCCGAGTCAGAGTTCGATTCCAAGTCAAGTCAAAAAGACTAGTGCCGCAGTTGCTGGCACTTGCTTCCAAGTCAGAAGAGCCTAGGTTCGGTGATCCAAGAAAGCGCGACACTCCCAACACCCTTGATAAACACGCGTGCCTCAAGTCGGCATACCTATGGCCGCTCCGCTGTCAGCACACGACACGAATCAAAATCGATGCCAAGTCGCAACTTACGGTATCTGCCACAGACGCCTTCTTCCATGATACGTGCAGGGCTCCGTCTTTCCGTGAGATTCGTCGGATCTCGCCGAATGACTAATAAACATTATAGAGTTAGATTCCACCCAGCAAGGCACATCGTTTTTCAATCTCACCTCACACCATCGCTTGACAGCGAGCTCTGCATCGAGATTGCCTTCCTCCAATCCACTCACAACGAGCCTCTTCTCACCTCGAATAGAGTTTACGTTAACGCTACTATCTACGCGCCGCCGACGTGACGTTGCACTGCCCCACGATGTCCGGTGAGAGTTACGACGCGAGGATGATCCATTCGTTGGCGATGGAGGTACAATACTACGAGGTCGCAGTCCGAAAGTGCTGAGTAGTCGAGTGCGGATCGATAGAAGTTCGCGCTTCGGTTTTGGCGAGGGGCGGACAAATGACGGGAGAATTGGCATAGAATTTGGCGTTGGAGTGGGCGATCGCCGTGACGTCGATGCAAGACTCCATCGCGATGACTCCCCGCCAGACAAGCCCGAAGGATAAACTTTAAGAAGTCCGTCCGTTGAGGCAGCGAAAGGAGCAGGGTCGGGTAGAGGTATTGAGGATACGTTCTTGGGATGTGGTGGGCGCTCAGTAGGGGTGGGAGTGGTGGGTGAAGGGGGCGGAGAAGTCATTGATGTCGAGACATAAATAGCGTGTCTGACGGAAGGAGTGAATGAAGAGTCGACCGTAGAGAGTGTGGTAGAAATTGAAGGGTAGCGGTTCGTGCGAGAGCGTAATGAAGCGTAAGAGGCTGAGGAGGTGAGTGCAGCCTCTGAGTCGGACTCGGAGGGAGAAGGAAAAGTGTCCAAAGGTTTCGAACGCCGATGAAGGGGCCGGAATGAAGATGTTGGTGTGACGGGGAACGTGGAAGAAGACGGTGAAGACGGGGCGGTAGGAGGTGGGGAAGGGAAGTCCTCCAAAGAGGGTGTCGGGGGTGGAGAAGGTGTAGCCGGAAGTGCCTGCGCGATACACGTCAACCAAAGAATAGGTTAATTGAAATACGAGAAATACCTTGTTGCGGTTGGTGAGGGTGAGGGTGAGTGCTGACTGACTAGCAGGAGCAGAACGCCACGAGTTCATCTCACGAAGAAGACCTTCAAACGCGTCTTCGAGGTCGGTGTGGTCGTCTGGTGAGGGCTGGTGTGACGGCGGACGGCTCAACGACGAGAGAGGAGAGGGTAGCAAAGGAGGGTCAGAGAAAAGAGTAGACAAAGTATCACGGTCGCTGTCACTCTGAGGCGGAGGTGGCGCACGAGCGATGAGGTCAAAATCATCTGGGAGGAGCTTCGACTCGCGAAGGGACGGAGGGTCGTCGCGCCAGTGGTCATCCTCGAATTCAGAGAGCGCGAAGGAATACTGCTCAGCGATCCAGTCGTGAATACGAGAGTCTCGTGACGCGTCCATGAGCGGAAGCGTTGCAAAAGAAGAAGCCATTGAGGCGTCGGGGGTTAAGTCGAGTCGAGTCAGAGAGCGGAAAGGGTGGGAGCGAGCACTTCATGGTCGGGGGACGAGTGTATATAACGAGACGGTGAACATATCGCTTATCTAATAGACTTCTCACACGTAAACGGCACCCTTCTTTCAACCAATCTCCGCCCGTCGCCAATATTCTGGCGTGCATCGTGGTCATAAGCGAGACACGCTCCCGCCCAAAAAATTCGATGAGATGAAATCTTGTTGCCCGCCGCACGCCTCAATCACCGTCGATGTGATATGTTCCTCCTCAGCTAGCAAATCTCCTTCCATATATTTCCACCAAATCTTCCCTCTCCCTCTTTTTACTGTACTCAAACTAGAACGTTCTTCTCCCACATATTCGGCGCATCTTACTCTTCTTCCACTGAGACCGGTCCCGCCACTTTTTCTCCTCCCTTCTTGGTCCAAGTCCCTCGGTCCAACGGGCTTCTCTAGCCCACTCCCGGTACTATAGACGGCATTTCCTCGTCCGCATGATTCTCGAAAAAGTCCCTTTTATACCTGCATCACGTTGCGTGCAGGCAAACCTAAATCGTTGTTGGTTTTGCACGCCGCCATGTAGCTGACCTGCTGCTATCTGCTGCGCGGACGAGACTTCTTACAACCCCCACCGCTTCCGAACCTCATCGTCTCCGCTTGCTGCCTAACTTTTGCGCCTCCACTATTCTCTTCCTTAAAGCTTTTCACCCCCATTTACTCGTATACGCAAAGGGGATGGTTACAGGCCCATCCTCACGACTTTGCCAAAGTAACGAGTAAGGTTGGCACCCCAAAGGTTCCGATTCACGCCCATTCGCTATTCTCTAATCCCTACCATTCTTGGTATATCCTACGTTATCACCGCATGCACACATGGGGTTACCCCGTAGGAATCGCTGTTCCTGCACTCCACTTTGAGAGCGCGTAATTCCCATTACCGGCATAGGCTACCCGCAAGTTGGGAGCTTCCTCAAAGATTACTTGCACGTTGTGCTGACCTCTCCCCAATCCTTAACTCTTCTTGCCGCTTCGTCTTCGGAAAGCTGATATCATCTCCGTCTAAGTGCGCCTGCCGGTGCGGCATACCCCGGGGTCAGTAATCCAGCATCTTGGTCTTCGTTGGGGAATTGGAGCACGTTCTGGCTGACGTCACGCGCTGACGCTTTCTATGAGTGCGTTTATGCTGCATCTGGAATGCTTATCGCCAACAATCGCAATGTTTGACGTGGACGTGTGAGTTGTTGATGACAGCAGAGTGGAGGGACTTGCACACGACACTGACGTACGACACCTGGGTATTCGTAACGAACAAAGCATCTACCACCCTTGCACCGCAAAAGGGTCCGTACGACATTTCAGAATGATGAGCATGTAGCCAAGCCCCCCACAGCACCCGACAAGGCAAGGTTTGTCGTATTTTCTACCTAGAAACCGCGGCATGTTTGGCAGTGATGGCGTCCTCAGAGCGGTTGTAGGCGATGATGGGCCCCCTGGCGAATCAGTTCGTGTATGACGGGCATCCCGCCACGTCAACGATCACGAGACACGAATGGCTCGAAGAAGAAATGCAGCAGGCGAAGATGGTCTCATGGACTCTCGACCGATGAGCCGTGCCTGGCCGGCGCATCTTCGAAGCACGCGCGCTGACATACTGCTCGTCCCGCGGGAGACATCGCGAGCGCTCCGGTGAATCGGTTCTCACACCCTCTACCTTGCATGATTCCATTCTACTACAATTCTGCTCGGTCGAGTTCCTGCTCATTCGGGGCTAGTTCCCCCGTTCCCTCGTTCCCCGTCCCCTCGCGAGCCCGCTCTGCTTCTGCGCATCCTCTTCTCTTTACTTCTTTCTTTTTCTTTTCTTTCCATTTCACGTGCACCGGCTGTGCCGCTTCCTGTGTATGCGGTGCCGTGCTTCTGTCATCATCGCGATCTCCGCGCCCTACTGAAGTCAGCGCCTGCTGCAGATTGCGCGGATCGCCCTGTCAAATCCCGAATTTGGGGTGAGGCAAAGAACAGCGCTGAGAACGGACCCCTTCTCCTCCTCCACCTTCGCGCCTGGCGCTGTAGGGGGGCGATAGGCTTTTCTACTCCACCACGTGTACTTTCTCAAAGCGACTTACCCGCGTCGCACTCACACCGCAATCCGCATGGTGGAGTTGCATCTTTGGGGCCACAAGACTGTTCGTCATAAATGCCGTTCCCATTCGACGATCAGGAATCGAGTTCACTGGATCAAACTGATGGGTCCTAGGTGCTGCGGCTCTCCGACAGCAACCCTCATCGGGGTAGAAGCTCGTCAATGGGGCCAGTAGGTAATTCAGGCACCGAGAACATCGGTCAAGGTCAAGCATGTGCTGTCTCGTCCAGTCGTTCGCTGTGGACCTGAGGAAGCAGCGATGATGGGCTTTGGACAGCTCGACCATGTTAAGAATCCAATACTGCCACTTTTTTGGAATGGCTTTCCCATCTCTCCATTACTTCGCTGCCCTGGCTTATCCTTCGCTCTCCCTTCTTCACGTTCGCAACTTTCCAATCTCCGTGTCCTATCCGGATGCCTTTTCGTTTCCTGGAATGACTACATAGCACGCAGGATTGCACGCCACAACGCATGAAGAGTCCTCGGCCTGAGCCGAGGCATGGCAGCAGCCGGCCCTGAAACGGCCCGGGACGCAGGCTTGGTCCCATTTCCCTTTTTTGGCACGCAGTTTAAGCTATCACACCCGGAGATATCCTTGGGTTGTTGTGGTGCCTGGTCTAAACGCTCAATGTGATCTCCCTGACGAAGCCCTTTCAAACTCCATGGGCCTGCGCTTACAGTAAGATATCATATCTGGGGCATCAACTGAATGATGCCGTATGCTGCGTACGCACGGGCCAGGTCAAGTGGCGCTTCGTAGCCTGCTGCGCTCGCATACTCTTCGCCACTAGTAACTTACCCACGGCGCCGTCTGGCACACCAACACCAGCCTCGCCACCTTGCAGCCGCGCGCCGTGAGATTTTGTTTATTCTTTTAGCATAGAATCTGCGACAATCGGATGCGATTTAACCGCCTAGGGTGGAGAAGAAGGTTGTGATATTTGGGGGTATTGCACTATATTTTTCATTTATTTGGCAAGTGCGAGCTGGGAAATTGGGCACAATCACCGACCGTGGACGCAGGAGAGCCTTCTTTGGAACGGCGCAGACTCGTGTGCAGCCACCACTGCCACCCCCTGGCATATTCAGTCGTTGAAGTGATATCTGAGAGGCACCGACCTGTCAATGCTGTCAAAAATGACAAGGTTGGCCTAGAATGTCACCGAATCAGGGTACCTGCGTGCGAATGGGATCGGTGGAGAGGGGAGAGGCGCATCCGTGACCTTAATGGGCCGTGGGTGGACATAAATGTAGAGCACATCGATTAAAGTTACATTCTGCCATGTTGGGGGTTGGATAAGCACGCCGGGCTCCATATTGCATCAATACGTCCCTGGCATATAACTTAGTCACGGAACAGCATGCAGCACATACGTGAGCACAGCGCGTTGGGGAGGGGTTTTCGCAACGTCGCTGACACCTCACGACGATATGGAATACTGTGTACTGCATGGAGTACGGGGATGCGGTTTGCCAGATGGAGCTCTCAACTCCCAAGGGATCACAACCGGTTACTCGGAGTCGGTCAATATAACAAATTTTGTGAGGAAATGCATTGGATTAATGAATTGCAGTATTGTACCAACGTTCCGTGTTGGCCGTCGCAACAAAACACGCAATGGACAGCAGAGATGATAGATGAGCGGACAAGAAAAGAAAAAAATTACTCTGCTCTGTCTGAGGGTAAGTTTCAGCCTGAGTTCATAATGAGCCTTACGACCGCACGTGCGCTGGGCTTGGCGCAGGCTCCCCGGCATTCAACCTATCTTCGGTGCTCCGTGGGTCAGGGAGGATGATCACCCTTGTGATCACCTATCCCGTAAAATGATGGCAAGCGCTTTGCAGGGCGGTCTACGCTACGAGAGCACTGGCACGCACGCCCCCCCCTTTTTTTTTTTGGTTTTCTGGACAAGCGCACGACTCGGACGAAAGCATGAGTGCGTGCAGATTCCCATGCCTTTACTTATGTCCGCTCTCGAAGTGATCCACCAGGGACGATTACAGGGCGCTTATGAACTACCGTTCAGTATCCAGGGCACAACCTCAACATACTCCGTACCTGTTGAGAAAGCGTGTCTACGTCAGGCACACGATTCGTTGCACTACTTGAATAGTCCGGAATATTGACTGTTTGTGTGCGTTGAGCGTTACTGTAGGACCTGTATGGGAATGCAGTTTCCCGCGAAGAAAGATCAGGGTTGGGAGATTGTCGGGGGCTTACGCGAGTCGAGGAACGAGTAAATGTAGACGTCCACTTTGCAACTGTACGTACTGTAGCAAATACTTGAGTGGTTGCGTGGGGGTTGTGTGATACATACTGTGACATAGGTGTCGCGATGCAACAAAAAATTACAAGGCTGGCGTGGAAGCTTGCCGTTGCGAGTGGCGCAGAAAAATTAAATCATCACCTTCATCTGGCTGTTTTACAGTATCCCCCGCAGGATCCCCGCTTCACGCCGTCTGTGCACGCACGCACCACCGGATCTGCGCAGTCGTCATGAATTGGCCCCGAACAAACCTCACGAAAAGGGCGAACTTTATTTGCTTAATGGGCATGCACAAGTGCCCGAGTTGGGGATCCCTGAAAAAAAAAGGGTGGAAGGTGAAAATTGACGTTTAGACCCCGAGATCGGGCTATCTTGCTGGGGTCGGCAATTTGAACGGTCAGTCTAGCGTTGGAGCCGTCTCACTAGCGGGGTAGAAGTGTTGCAGTTCCATCACTCAAAAGTGGCGAAGCAATTTCGGAGCTGCACGCCACATCACTAGTGTATCATCGGTCATATGCGAGAGAAACGGGGCTCGACGGCAAAATCTGATCGTCGACAGGTACGATACGTTGCAAAACGGTTTGATGTTTGCTTCCTTCGACTTCGAACCGTGGACCTCCGCCGCCGACCACGGTGAACCACAGTTCTTCCAGTATAGTACAACGGCACTACGGTATGCAGTAGTTATGCAGTATGCTTTCGAGAGCTAGGTCAGGGCTCGGGCGACCACTAACAAACCATGGGTCTGAATACCTTCCACCTTGCCTTCCACTGGCAGACAGTCGCACGCCATCGATCTGGAGAGCTGCGGATTGAGGCCCTTCTGGAGATGAGCGTGTGGGATAGACCCCGAGGCACACGGGAGACCAAATATCGCAGCGACAACGCTTGATTAGAGGAGGCGCGAGTGGTGGATCGTTCGCCTCGAGATTTCTCGACGATTGCTCGCTGAGTTTAAATGCTAACACGGCCATTCCCGAGTGAGTCCTTAGATCTGCACACTGAGGGGCTTCTCGTCTTCGGACAACACTCTGCAAGATCGGGCTTATGCCACGCTTGGTCCTCGCATATCCTGGTCTACGGATCCTAGTTTTCGAGGCCGATATTATCTCCTTTCTTCGCGGACAAAAACCTCGCTTCAAAACTGAAGTCGACGTGGACGATGCTGCTAAGCGTTGGACAAGTTCCAGCTATATGCGTCGAACTACTCCCACATCCACATTAACTATTTGCACACTTGGCAGCATGAAAGCAGTCTGTTTATACGTCTCGGTCGGTCCCATAGTCACCCGCATGACATACGATAACAAAGGTCAAATAATCGCCACAAGCAAGAACAACAACACATGGTAATATTGTGAGTAGAGAGGGATGGTAATCGTACAGATGCATGATGAGTGGGGTATAGTGGTACATTTAGTTGTTTAGATGTTTGCTGAAAGATTGTGCATGTAGCTGCAGGGGGCAAGAAGGGTTATTGTTCACATCAACACGAGGCAGGTGGCTCACTTACTCCAGTTAGTCGTCATAGTTTCTGTTCAAGAGCTCATTCAATCCCCGCACGACGGCTCCCGCGCCCGCCTTCACCTTCTCTCGCTCCTCCTCCACAACCCTAGGAAGTATGCGTGTCTCAAACTTGTCGGGATGCCACCGCTTTATATGATCCTTGACCCGATCCTTGGAGCTCTTTGCGTTGGCATCTGGGGCGTGCTTGGACAGCACATATGCGCCTATCGCCGATGTCGTCATCTCCTCCGGCTCGGATGGACGCCTGAACACGGGCCACGCGAAGCTGTTCCACCCAAGGTTGTTACTGTCCTTGAGCTGTCTCCACTTATTCTCGTGGTTCTCAAATAGTCTGATGAGCTCTTCTCGGGAAAGCATCTTCGTGCTCTTTGCCTGGCGCTCGCTCTCCAGCCGCTCCTGCTCCCGCTTGAACTGCTCCTGCTGCTGCCGGGCGCGTTCTTCTGCGCGCCGCGCCCACTCGGCTTCATCGAGCTTGGACGCGTAAGGAGACGTCCCGGGAGCACCCGATTTGGTATTCGTTGGAGATGGTTTGGGCGTGGTGGAGAAAGGAATCGACGACGACGAGAAAGAAGAACTGGTCGTGTGTGAACTATTCAAGGAGGGCGGATGACTTGACCATGTCGAGCTTGCGGAGTTACTAAATGTAGATGAGGCGCTGCTGCGATCGCCGGCGGAACCAGTCGTGGAATTGGGACGATGCGGCGGCAATGAGTCGAACGATGCGCCCATGCTGTTCTGGCGCTCTCGCTCTAGCGTGCGCTTGTAATACTGTGCTTCTCTGCGCTCGAACTCCTTTTGTTGTTCCTCCTTAACGCGCTGATGCTGCTGGCGAAGGTGCTCATTGCGGAGCTGCTCGTCGCGCTGGCGACCGTGCTCAGCGACCTTGCGGCGCTGCTCCTCCAGATGTCGATGCTGTTCCTCCCCTGCAGCACGAAGCCGCTCCTCACGAAGTCTATTAGCCTCCCGCTCCTGGGCTTCCAAGTGCAGACGTTCCTGTTCGAGAATGGCCTCGTGAGCAAGGCGCTCCTGTTCCTGGCGGCTCAGTTCCTCGTCGAGGCGGATCTGTAGCTCTCTTTCCTGCCTTAGCCTTTCTTCCTCGAGTCGCTTCTCCTCTTCCTGTTGCTCTAGCTCCTTTTGCCGTTGCTCCTCGAGTGCTTTCTTCTCCCGTTTCGATTGCCCCTTGGCCTTCCTACCCTTCGTCTGCTTCTCCTGTTCGGGTGCAGCAATCTCTGGTTCCGGGGCCTGTTGAACGGACTCTTCGGCAGCGCGATCTGCCTTGGCAGACTCCTCGGCTTGACGAGCGGTCTCGTCGACTTGACGAGCAGTCTCTTCGGCCTGAAGTCGGGCGCTTTCAGCCTCAGTTTGAAGTCTGGCGGTCTCTTCGGCTTGTCGAAGAGCTTCCTCCTGAGCACGACGGGCGGCGTCTTCCAAGACCGAGAGCTCGTCCTCCCGTTTCTTCAACTCGGCCTCCTTCTGCTCTATCTCCCGCCTCTTCCGCTCGAAATCTTCTTCGAACCGCCTGGCCTCGTCCTTCCTTCGCCTAGCGTCCTCCTCTTTGCGTCTTGCGTCTTCTTCCATCTTCCTCGCTTCGTCCTCAAAGCGACGCGCCTCTTCTTCCATCTTCCGAGCTATCCTTTCCCGCTTCCGAGCGTCCTCCTCCCTCCGTCTGGCATCGTCTTCCCGCTTGCGCGCCTCGTCCTCTATCCGCCGGACGTCCTCTTCTCGCTTTCGTGCGTCCTCCTCCTTCCGCAGGGCTTCTTCTTCCTTCCGCCGTGCCTGATCCTCTTTCCGTCGGGCTGCCAACTCCCGCAGTCGCGCTTCCTCCTCTTTGTGCTGAGCCTGAGCCTCCCGCTTCTGTGCCTCCGCCTCGCGTTTTTTGGCTTCCGCCTCCTTAAGCTTGGCTTCGGCTTCCTTCTTCTGAGCAGCCGCCTCGCGCAGTTTGGCGGAAGCTTCTGCCTGGCGTGCGCCGTTCTGGAGGCGCTCAGCCTCCTCCATGGACTGTCGCGCTTTCTCTTCGAGACGGCGGGCCTCTTCCTCCTTCTTGGAAGCCTCTTCCTCCTTGCGGGTTGCTTCCTCCTCTTTGCGGCGTGCATCGGCTTCTCTGCGTAACGCAAATTGTTCGAGCTCCATACTGCGCATACTACGCATGCTTCGTACGCTGCGTGCACTGTATACGCTATGCCGATCGTCAAGCTGACCGACGACATCATCCCCCGATGCGTCCGAATAATCGCCCTCGACAGGAGGCAACCGCGAATCGCCTTTGCTGTTGTGGCGCCGGTGGGAATTGAAGTCGCCAAAAGAGCGGCGCGAGTGGAGGCTTGAGCCCCATGAGGCCCCACGAGGACCCTCTTCAGGTGTTGTAGGGCCACGCGGGATCGCGATGCCCTGCCTCACGTCCTCGGGCGAGCGTTGGGGACCATATAAGGCCCGCGAACTCGGGCTTGCGGACGTCGGGAAGCGTATCACGTCGTCGAGCGGGGGAGGGCGTGGACCGGGGATCGGCCGTGGTGATACAATTGGATAGTTCGGCGGGCTGGGCCTGTCATGTGGACTGGCCGAAGCAGAGGTCTGGCGCTCGCGGGGAGGGAGACTCACGATACGATCGCGATTCTGCGCCGGGGGGCGATCGGTACCGCTGGGGGCGTGCGAGACAATGCTACCGCTTCGATACAGATCGGAGTTCATAGAACCAGCGCGATGAAGCCCCACGCCGCTGCTAGCGGAGCCGGTACTGTTGACACTGCCGCGGCGCGGAAATTGGACAGGACTTGTGCTATACGTCTGTCCGTTGGCAGCATGGGCGAGGGTACGGGAAATACCGGAAGGTTCCGACGCGCGAGGAGGCTGACGCCAGTAGGGACCCTGAGAGCCCGAACTTGGGCGGCGGGGAGGAGCTCCACTGGCAACGTATTGCTGACTTCCTTGCCTGCGCGGAGGATAGCCGTGTGAGTCTTCCTCTTCTTCACCGTTATCCTCTGGAGGCGGGTGATTAGACGGATGTCGCTGGCGCGAAGGGGGCCCTCTTCGAGCGACGGGGGACTTTGAATGGGGGGGATGAACCAAAGAAACATTTAGACGTGATGGCAAACGCGATTGCCGGGGTTTAGAGCCATCTTCTTCGGGAGCCTCCTCTTCGTCATCATCGTCATCACCCTCGCTTTCATCTTCATCCTCTTCCCCACTTTCCGCCAACTCATCAGACGCACTACCCTCGCCCTCTGACCCGGGGCTTCCGAATCCGTCTCCAAAGTGGTTTTCGAAGCTCCCATCAGAGACTCGTTCACCATCGCCAAGCTGCTGAGGACTGCTGGAGAGGGCACCGACAGCCCGGCGGGTGCCATCAGTAGCGAAGGGCATGCGTTCTTCTTCGGCCTTGTGGATATTGTCAAGGATCCACTGCTGTTGCCGAGCAACGTCTGGTGAGTTGGAGTCGACGACATTGAGGGCCCATTTACGCTCAGACATCTCCTGGCGTAGTTGACGGGTGAACTCGTCTTGAGCTAGCGTGCGGATTTCGCTCATACTCTTATCGTATTGAGCCATGGCACGTTCACGACTGCTGTCGGATGGCTGAGAGTTGAGAATAGTGTCGCGTAATGTCTGTGCGTCCTCGACCATATCGCGGAGGCTAAACTCGATACGCTTGCGCAAGTCGGCCTTCCATTGGTCATCGGGCTCAATCTCGAGCTTAGCATCGATGCGAACTGGAGGTGGAGGTGGTGGCGGTGTGGGCGCTGGCACTGATAGCATTTAGGGTGCGCTAAGACGAAGCGCCGAGTGGGACGTAGATAACAATCTGGACGAGCTAACCAGGTCAGGTTGATAGCGGCTGCATACGGAGGGGAAGCGATACTCACGGTTGTGCGCGGCGCTATGGGTTCTCGGAGGAGGATTGAGGGGCACCGTATGGAGGGGATGAGGACAGGTGGAGACCACCAAGGGTCTTACGGGATCTGTTTGTATGGATGATCAGCCTCATGGTAGGCCCACGCGGTGAGAAGCGAGAACGGGCCAGACCTGCGAGACGCGAAGCCGTAATGCACCGGCAGCGGTGTGGGCAGGGATCCGGAGACACGAAAATCGTGTCTTGGTCGCTGTGTCGAACGACGGTGGACGTCAAGTAGCGACAAGCGGAAGGAGAGAGGCCCGTTGCCCGGGCCTTAATGTCTATCCACGGGCTATTTTCCTCCTCTTCTCACGGCTCTATCACTTTTCCGGTACACACCGATCATACTGGGGCCCAGGTTCGCTCTTTGCCTTTATAAATGGCCACCGTGGACGTGCTCCTTCTCTTCAGTAAACTTCCCTTCCTATTCAATTCGTACCACCATTTGTCCATGCCGTTGCAGCTTGTGGGCAGGACGCGAAGGCGGCCACGACCAAAATCGCCATGCCGAGACTGACACGTGGGGTTAGCGCTTGTACCGTCGTTCATAGAACATTCTTCTCGTCGTCTTGTTCCTCAATACTCGACACGTTGCATCAGGCTTTTTGGTCACGATATCCTATTCGTGCTTTTGGGAGGTGCCTCCACATACCCGATTTGAACCAAACAGCGTCACATTTAGCACCTTGAGGCATATTGCAACCGTTTAAGCTCGCCTGACGTGCTTTTTTCTCTCCACCCATCCATGTAGGGTTGTGAAGTACGTGGATAGGAGAGGATTATCTTGATAATCGATCCATCGATTTATAATGCGTAGTGGCTTTATCGGTCCGAGAAGGTCCCTTGACGTGGTGTACTGGTACGTCGGTACCCTATTACCCTGCCCCATTAGAACTTACTGTACTGTCCATGGGTAGACATATCGGTGTCCACTTCGAAAGCTCCCTCTGAAGACGTGGCGGTGAACAGTTCTGGTGTTGGACAATAGTTCCACTTCTCTTCAACTACCATGTGTCTAACACCACCCATGTTGCCACGTACCATTTTGTTGGCATCATCTTTGTTTCGACAGGCGATGTCTTGGGGTCTCTTCTAAAGAGCTTAAAGGTCTCACTCTGGTGGTTATGACGACACTACCACAGACGTGGCGATCTAGATCATGATCGAATACAGTATATCATGGCCTTCACTCAGCTCAAGCGAACTGACAACAGACCGCTTCCTGTACTCGCTATCCGGCTTTGCGCGGGGATATTTGCAAATGCACATCCTTATCTGCCCCTATGTCCAATCACTCTCTGTTACGCTTCGTGCTTGCGATTGCACACATTTCAGTTCTTTCTGCATCCTAATCTTGGACACGCTCGTGTGTGGCTTGTTTCGCGGTCGACGTAGATTGGGTCTGCCCACGGGCAGGCGAGCAGGAGCTCGAGAGACACGCGCGAAGTCGAACTAGTGTACGAGGGCACTATCTCATCTACGTTTTACACCTCATAAGTCGCGTGTGTGTACGAGCGACGACTGAGACGTACACCAGAAGCTGTACTTGGTACGAAGCAATGGGAAACTACCGTTTTCACATGTGTATAGACTACCAACTGTGATTTTCCCTCTACCACTACCACGGAACTAATAATTTTTGTTGATTGGATGCAGCAAATTGTCCGATCAAGTATCCAAACGATCGAATAGGGAAGACAGCCAGTGCTAATGTGTGAATCCGATCGAACCCATATATGGGGCACCCACAGGTTAAAACTTGTAAAATGAACTAGCAACTATAACAATAGCAATGTAACGAACGACCAGACCGAGATATCGAACATGGGAAGATGGCACACTTATCAAGGACACTTATGACACACTTCTGGTGGTATATTAATTGATTCTGGGGTTGCATCAGCTCCTGGTGCATTGGCGGAGCCTTGCGCCTCCTTTGTTATGGCTTCTAGCTTCTGTCGGATTATTTCTTCTCGGCAATTTATGGACGCCTTTCTTTGACGGACGGCCTCGAGCCTCTGTCTAACTGTTGCCAGGCGAATCTTGAGATCTTTCTCTCTCGCTTCAAGCCTGTCCTCTAAAAGTCGAACCTCTGCTTCAGCATTTGTGAGCTCCATCTCCCGCTCCTTCAACCTCTTGTATTCTTGGCGCTGAGCTGGTTTCAAGGTCTCGGCAAAGGTCTCTGTCTGACTGGCCAAGGTCGCCCATCGACGTTCTGTTTCGCTCCCACTAACAGCGGCCTCTACCTCCGGGTCCACTGTCCGCGATCCGCCCTCTGCGGTGCACCATGCATCGGTATCCATCTCCGATGTGGTGTCCTTACTTGGCCCTTCTATCGCTTGCTCAAGTGTAAGCACGTCTAATTGGTAGAGCCAATACTGCGCATCCCTGGGCATTTCTGGGTCCTCTTGTTCGCCCGCCGTACTGTTCCCGCCAACGGTCGCATCCTGTCCACAGATGGCCGCTTCATCCTGCTTGCCGCTCTGAGTCCCCCTCTTCACTTTTGGTTCTGATTCTTCGTGCATACGAGCAGTGGCTATAGCCTGTACAGTATCGGTCCAAAGGCATTCAGCCAATTCCGCGGGCTGGCAAGTATTCAGAGGGTCTTCGAATCGAACAGTTTTCGGCCTAGTCGCCTCATCTCCCTCGCGGTCCGCCTCGGCCTCGCTTGTCATCACTAGTTCTTCAGGTTCTGCGTCGCACAGAGGTGTGGTATTCATCTGATCCATGGCGTATGCGAGGGTGCGGGAAATGCCAGTGGACTCAGCGGAGAAGTTTTGGTGGTGCGAGCGAAGGCTCTGGGGGGAGGATGTGGTTCCTGTGGCATTGGGTAGGCTTCCGCGTCCACTAAAGTCATCAGCAACTATGTCGGCTTGATTCGACGGAAATCCAATTGACCGCCTCTGTCTCTTCGGGGAGGGGGTTGTTTGAGGTAGGAGAGGGATGAGATGGAGGGGTAGGGGCAGGGGTAGGGATGAAGGAGTGACGTCCTGCGAAGTTGGAGGCGACTGACGGGATCCAGGATTCTCGATTTCCAGGGACGCTTCTGATCGTCTATGGAGCACATCACCCGTCTCAGCATCTCCGGGCGTGTCTCGGGGCGTGTCCTTCGAATCTAGCCCACTTCCGAGATTTACATTAGAGACACCATGACGGTCTTCCTGCACCTGAACACCACTTGTGTGTGGGAGAGATTCGGATGTGCGAATGATGGATGTATTTTGTTCCGACTCCCCAGTCTCAAATATTTTGTTTTCGCACTCGATCAATGTATGTTCATGACTGCCCTCCGAGGGACCCGTCCGAGCGCTTCTGGCTGCCA
The DNA here is from genome assembly GCA_015025155.1 of Lactarius quietus. Classification (NCBI taxonomy): domain Eukaryota; kingdom Fungi; phylum Basidiomycota; class Agaricomycetes; order Russulales; family Russulaceae; genus Lactarius; species Lactarius quietus. The sequence continues at coordinate 107,099 of WITN01000072.1, read as the reverse complement.
GTGTGTCGTGAAGACTATTCTGGACCGGCTCGCACAGGTCGACTTCCTGCAGCTCAGTCGCCAGAAGACCTTCTGTGCGTGAACCTGTGCGCGTGTGTGGTGGTGATGGCAGCACCTTTTCCGAGAGCATCTCGGATGCAGGAAAGACACAAAAGCTGATCTGGAAAGGAGGTCACGTGAAGGATGTTATCGACTCGGTGCAAGCGATGAGCAAAGGGAGGCTAGTGGACAGTCGTAGTTCTATGCAGCGTCGTGTTAGCTCTTGTGATAATCTCGCATCAGTGAACATGCGGCGAGAAGTGGACATTCTCCCATCGGTGATTAGCCACACGCGGGGATGTGCTAACGCCGAGACACGACTGAAGCGCCGCGGCGCTAATCCAGGTCGGGATTTCCTTTTCTCGACTTTGCTGCCGCACCATGTACCCCTGTCGGTGTAGGGGGGAACGTCAGTGTCGTCACTTGGAGGGGCTCTTTGGAACCCATGACGTAACCATATCGAGCTCAACATAGTGTCTCCTATCGTCTCCTAATATCCTGACTGCATCCTAATATCATGAGCGGCGAATACTACGTGGCCCCTCCTCAATCGACTCAACCGACTCAACCGACTCAACCAATTCAACCAACTCAACCAACTCAAACGACTACACCTGTTAGCAATGGTGTGCTGTACTTCATAGCGGTGTGAGTATGCCAGCGCCGCTGCCAGTCTGTTTCGTACTAGTCGCTGATTCGAGGCTCACGCCGACGCGCAGATTCGTGCCGCCTGTTCCCGTCTTCATGAGTAAGTTATTAAAAAAACTCAATAATCCTTTGCGCTACATACTGATCTTACAATATTATAGAACGTCGATGCCATGCCGGTATAACGTAGCGATCCATCGAAGACGGTGCAATATCGCTGACTTGTCATAGATTTCTGGATAAATGTTGCTCTCTGCATCCTTGGATGGATCCCTGGAGTTATCCATGCTTGGTAGAGCTTCTTTTCTGTCCCGTATCCCACTTCGACACGCTCACACCTTTCAGGTGGATCATCTATACATACTAATAGTGCCGCCTTATGGTCTTTGAGTACATTGAATACAATGTGCTGAATAGTCCCCATGGCTATATTCAACTGTATCACTCATAAGTTAAGAGAGTCCTTACACTACCTCTTGTACATACATGAGCAACGCATTGTCAGTGTCGTTTTATTCCTTGTACTGCCTTGTACATTACATACGGTATCTTGTTATAACAATCAGCCCCACCACACGAGAGGCAGCAGAAGTTGGATAGATGAGGGTTAACGTGCTACATAAGGTTCTCACCTCCAGGCGCACGAAAATGGACTCAAAAAAAAAACTTCTATGACTGTACCCTCCAAAGAAAGAAACGCATGCTGCGTGGTAAAGGTGAATTCGAGTCACCGAACCGAACTACGCCACGTTCTCCGTTCCAATGCGACCACGCGGCGTTTTCCTGTATAGTATAGTCGAGTGCCTTGACCGCATGTAAGGTCACGCGCCGGGAAGAGACAGTCGCAGACAGCAGAGGCCGAAGAAACCGGTGCAGGCACCACACACATCCGGAATCGCGCTAGTGCTTGGAGCGCCACATCCGAGTGCTCCGAGAATCTGATCTCGAGCGTGCTGCCCTGCCGAGCGAGCCGCGACGTGGAAAGACCCGCCCGTCCACCCACGTGTAGAGAAAAACAGCCCCCGGAGAGAAAGGACCTGTCATAAGGTTGTAGTGGTCGTCGTGACCATCAGAGCGATGGTATCCAAAATGACGGCACAACACAGGTTCCCACGGAGATAGCGGTTGGATGTGATGATCTGCGTCTTCTTGGCTATGAAACCTTGCTCCTCCGAAGGCGAAAACAATTTAGGAATAGAGGCATACGCCTCGTGCGGTACTACTAGATGAATACGTGGGGTGAGGGGCAGCAGATCGCCGATCACGGGGCGAAACTGTGTAAGGGAAGGTCTGTTTCTTAGCCGCTTGCATGAAAGACGGCGTCCGTTTCCGAGTCGAGATGAGACGAGGCGACGAGACGGCGATCTTGAGGCGTGAGGCTTTGTCCTGCCTGTTACGGTGTCAGACGGTTTAGCATATCACAATGAAAGTGCATGTCAGACGTGCAGGGACAACGCGTCTAGCATTCGCAAATAATGCCGAAACTGCCACCTTGGTCCCTCGCACCGGCGGCGTACTGTAGCATGCATGCACGCACGCACGCAGTCATTTCCTCTTCGGCAATTCCAGTTTCCGATCCTTAGGAGGGCTCGGAACCTTTTTACCATTCTCAGTGTCGTTGATGCCTGCAGACCGAGTTGGCAAACTGAAGGCTCGATAGAGCATGCCAGTACCTCGTTTGAGCAAGCGTGCAACTGACAAAAAAGCTTCGGGGGGTTTGTCCTAGGACTGGCAGGTGTCCGTTAGGCATGGTGAACGCACGTACTGTAGTATGCTGATCTCAAAAGTGAAAAGCTGCGGGCAGTGACTGATGGACCTGAGCGTGACGGTCCATGCCCCTCGAGGACAGGGGATTGGAGTGCCTGCCACTTGTCTCACATACACGCCCACGATGCATCCGTATGCGTGCAGCGCATATACAACGCACATAGAAGCGATCGCCGTCGCAATAGAGTAGAGGTGCTTCCAAAGCTGGCAACAAAGGCCATCGAAGATGTTTCAGGCTCAGAATCGCCGAGTGTTCTGCAAATTTCAATTTCGCCAAGGTCCCCCATCGCCGCAGAGGATGCTTTAAAGAGGTGCCGCAGCAGAGTTCTAGGCTCCAGTAACAGTGCGTTGTAAAAGAGTAGCGTGCCGAGAATCCTAGGAGACCCGAGATATAAGCTGCCTGAGAGGGTGGAAGGGTGTAGTAATTAAAAGAAGCAACTCGGCCCGGATGAATGCGAGCCCGGTCTTGTCTTCGCTCCGAATTGCCCACAAAGGCACTTGGGGCCTGCACAATGGAGGTTCAGACATGTGGGTAACCCCCCTTCCAACTATCACAGTAGATAGCGTTTAAGTATGGTATGCAGCTGAGAGCTCATGACAGCGGAAATGGATTTCGCCGCCAGATAGAATCACCCATCACTACATTCTCCACGATCCGCTGACCTGCATCCTGCGCTGTCATAGAGATGCATGGAAGGAGGCACACCCCCCACTCTCTTGTTCACCTGCGTGAAGTACAATATATACCGGCGAAACACGCTGTCAGGGTCCTTGACACTCGGGCACAGGGCGCAGATCGCTTCTTTGCACCCTCCTATCCCACCCAAATCTCTCTTGCTCTCTCGCTCTCACTTCCAGTTTCCGAGGGCGACATCGTAGCATGCGAAACCATTCGCCTGAAAGAATTATCGAATGTGCGTCCGACCCAGACTTGACAAAGCCTCTCAAACTTGTATTTGTTCGTCTACCAGATTAACATGCTGTATATACAAGAAAAATAATTTGTACCGAAAGCAAAAAAAGAGTCATCAGATGTCGGTATCATTGCGAGTCAGCACTCGTCGTGAGACGTAAGGGGGAAAGTCTTGGTCTCTCAGTCGTCCGCGTTCACTAGCTCTGCAGCGCTGTCCATAATCCGCTCGAGTGGCCATCGCTCGCCGGGCAAATGCTTTAAGTCAAGTACGTCGCCAATCTCGTCGCAGGCACGCAAAACCGTGTCGATGTCCTCCTTAGTATGCGATGCGCTGACGCAGAAGCGTACGCGCGAGGTGATCAAAGGAGTAGCAGGGTAGGCGACGACAACTACAACGATGGGGGTTTTACGTGAGCGCATCATCCGGTAGAACACGCCCATTTTGCCCGGATTGAACAGTAACAATGGCACGATGGGCGAGTCGGTGTGGCCGTATGTGATGAAGCCAAGTTTGGTAAGTCCGCGGTGAGGTAACGCGAGTTGAACGCCAGACGTCGTAGACGCATGCGACCTTCCGAACCGTCGCGCAACGCAGGTGGGAGGTCCATCCATGTTGGGAGTTGGGAGGGATGGGCCGGACCAGGGTGTTGTTGTGCGACTTCGAGAGCAGAAATGTCGGTGGAGCCACGCCCATGATACTGGCCATACTGGCCAGAATTTGCACCAGAACCGGCGGGGAGATTGATTCAGCGTACGTCCCGCCATGTCCACGTAAACGTAACCGGTCGATGAGCGCCTTGGATCCCGCAACATACCCACCAGCAGCCCCAAAGGACTTGGTGAAGGTGCCCATAAGTATGTCGATCGACCGCGGGTTGATGCCAAAGTAGTCGGCCACGCCACGGCCGTGTGGGCCCAAAGCGCCAATCGAGTGCGCCTCGTCGACAAACAAATAGAACTATGTCTTAAATTAGATGCGGGTCCATCCCGAGAGAACGAAGACCCACCCTGAATTTCTTCTTCAGCTCCATGATACCTGGCAAGTCCAGGAGAGTCCCTTCCATACTGTACAGACCTTCGACAATGAGGAGAATCTTCTTCCATGGACGATGCGTCTTAGGTTGGCCTTGACTAATAACCTCCCTGAGCAGCGACTCGAGCGACTTCATGTTGTTATGCTTGAACGTCCTTACATTGGCCCCGCTCAGCCTTGCACCGAAACGAATAGAGGCATGGTTGTATTCGTCGGAGATGAGAAGGGAACCTTTCGAACAAGCGCAGGGATGATCGTCGAGTTGGTTGCGAAACCCATCGAGGAGACAAGTGCATCCTCCTGGCCAAGAAAACGGGCAATGAGAGCTTCTCCAGTCACGTGCAGCTCGGAGCTGCCGCCTTCCAGCCTGGCGCCACCGGTGGACACACCATAACGACTGAGGGACTCCTCTGCCGCATCTGCACATCCACCTTGTGCCTGAGCAAACCCAAGATAATTGTAAGACGAGATGTTGAGGGCTCTAGTAATGGCTCCAGTGAGATAAAAGCTGTTGTTGTAGTCCTTGGATTCACGGTCAAAGAGATTGATGGTCCGTCCAGGAACGCCGGTAACCGGGGAAGAAAAACAATCATCTATACGCGTCTTGAGCCGCCGAGTGTAAAAGGAATCGAAGTCCGAGTTGAGGGGTGCGTAGCCCTATCGAGTAAGGCACAAATGAGCATCATGTCACTTCGCGCCGAAGATGCCCGACGCCCGCGGCCGAGCATCCATAGAGGGGTCAAATGACTTACTTCGTAGGGAAGAAGGTGACGGTAGAAAGCGGGATTAATACGCTTTCCAAAGAAATCGCGTATGTGGCCCATGAGGATAAGGAAGAGATAGCTCAGATAGGTGGTGAGGAGAATATAGTGTGGAGGGTCCTGCTCATGTGCCTCCGTGAGCTTGGCCCCGGGTTTATGCGCCGATCTGTATCTATAACTTTCGTTTGCACAGAAACCAAACTGCAGATGATTGGCTGATAAGACTTGTTCCGAGGTCGGAGGGACGGCAGGGTATGCTAGACCATCAGAATTATCATAGGGGGTGTCGTTGAGAATGGAGTCTACGGATAACGTGGTAGCTGAGGACGACAGCGAAAGAGGTGGGGTAGACGTGACGCTCGCCGAATCGCGAACTCTTGAGCGAGCATCTGCTTCGGAAAGGGCTATGAGGTAGGACTGAGCCGATCTCATGGCGGTTATGAACGACGGGGAACGCTTCTTGAAAATAGAGTCTTGGCGAGGAGGAGAGGTGAGAGCGATTGGAGATGGCATAGCTGTGCCCGTTTGCTAAAAACCGTTGTCACCTGCTAATTTAAGGTGATGGACACGATGGACGGTGCTGCCCGCCGTCGCTCACGACAGAGAGAGAAGCCGACAAACAACAACAAAACATCACAACTGTGGGAACGACGGTCCTTTTATGGCGGATGCTAATGCTTATCCCCCTTTGACATTTCCCGACGAACTCTTCATCGGCATCCACAATGTCCAATCCACCATCTGCCAAGTCAATATTACAGCTCTACACGCAGACGCTCAGGACAGCCAGATCCTTCAGCTCATATAATTTCCGCGAATACTTCATTCGCCGTGCCAAATGCACTTTTAAAGAAATCCAGGTTTGTGCTTTCCTGGTCTACGTGGCACGACAAGTTAATCACTCTTCGCTTGGACAGGGAGAACGAGATCCAGCGCGTGTCGCAGTTCTTTGCAGTGAGGCAGCCAAGGAGTTAACTTCACTCAGGCGGAGCGCGATCGTCAACCAGCTTTACGGCGGTTGGACCCTCGCCGTCGAAAAGCAGAAACTACAAAGAGAGCGCAGCGATAACTGAGACCATTGGATAGACATATAACCCATGCATATGTACATGAACCAACAAGCTATTGTATCACACCTGCCCAGGTGCCGCACCCTCATCCAGCTGTCTGCTAGGTCAACGTGTTGAGTGCGTCGATGAGCCATTATCCCACTTCGTTGCCAATTTCTTATCAAGCAAGCTACCAGTGAGGCGTCTTAAAATAGTTCACATATACAGTACTTGAGATAAACGCATAGACCCGGAAAGATTTCGGTCTACGTGTGTTCATTTCTAATATTAGGAGAATGTGGTCGTATACAGTAGCCATGGAATGACCGCACGCCTTTCGCGGGATACGAGTCTTTGAAGCGCTCGTGATACCATCTATGCCCGCGGACGGCGCGTGGAACCATCGCAGTTATCTCGACAAGCAAGAAGACCCAAGGAGGGTCATCGAGTCCACGAACGGGACGAGCAGCCCGCAGCCTCAGCAAACTGGGCACTCCCCACAACTGCGAGCAACGCAGTTGCACTTGGGAGCAGCGTAAAACTGGGCAACGGTCCCGCGGCGAGTGCAAAGCCGATCCACTCTATCCACTCGCAGAAGTAATTAGGGAAGGAGATGAGGGAATACATGCCGCCGTGCGGGATCGCATAGTGGGGCCGCTGTGTCTTCTTCTCGTCGCCGTCCAGTTCCCTCGCCTTGCCCTTGGCGATAGCCTTGCGGCGGATGTTGAGCAGGATCTCGTCGTGGTACACGTTCCCCGCAAAGCCGACCGCCCAAAGCGCAATGCCCGCCCAGAAGCGCGTTGAGGTAAAGGCGCCTGTGAGGTAGGAAGCGGTTGAGGCGGATGTGAGGAAGCTGGCGAGGAGGAAGCCATTCGGCACGTTGAAGATGATGCCGGCGCTGACGACGGCAGGTGGGATCTTGATCGAGACGGCGTGCGGAGCGGCGATACGAGCGCGCGGTTGAGGTAGTGTATGAGGTAGAGCACGACGAGGATGAACTGAGGACTCGCTCCGCGGGCGAGAGAAGGAAAGGGAAGGTGCGTGGCCGAGAATGGGTGGAGGTAGGTCGTGATGAGAAATACGAGTGGGGAAACGAGCTCCATCACAATCCAGGCCTTGGTGCCATCGATGGAGAGGACGCTGTCGGGCGTGGAGAACCTGCCAAAAGGTGCATCGTACACAAAGGTGACGGGCCCGACAAAAGCGGAACCGGTGAGAAACCACTTGCTCACTGGGATGCCATGGGTGTCAATGAGGAGAGCGGCGTGTCTGAGAACATACCTGAGTACAGATACTCAAAGTCAATCTGCTTGACCAATGCGAAGTACTCTGCCATAGCAATAACCCAGGATAAACAATAAACATACAACGCTCTCCGGCTCACACGTTGGTACGGTTCGAGGTGCAGTGGGTGTCAGCCGCAACGTCAGTCCTCGACGTGTCCACCCTGCATAGATGACTAAGCACCACGCTATCTACTATACGGTTTTCGACAGTAAAAGTGAGGAAGTAAACATTTATATGTTAGAAAAGGTCGAGTTTACAGGCGGGCTTCGAGGCCCCCAGAAATGAACGCTCCACCATCGACGAGCAGGTGTGCCCCCGTCACATAGGCTGCAGCAGGGCTCGCCAAGAACAACGCTGCGAAAAAATAAGCATGTGAAAAAAGAAGCAAATAACATATTCATTGACTCACCCACACCTGCCATGTCAGACGGCTCTCCTACCCTTCCTACAGGTGGACGTCAGACAGGAGTAGGCGAAAGGTGTGAATACGTACCCCATGGGTGACCCTCGGCCATTTTATCTGCTCCTCTCTTAAAGCCAAAGGCAGTCATCTTCGAGGGGAATACGCTGTGACCGCCTGTCAACTCCAGTTATACGCCCTTCCAGGAAATTAGATCTTACCCAGGGCAAATCGCGTTCACGCTGTTCCATACTCGTCAGAAACGTTCAGAGAGTGAGTTGTCCACGTACGTGATGAACCGCGGGCCAAGTGTCACGGCAAGTTGCGACGTGAGGTGGTTGACTGAGGAATAGTGAGCACTGCAAAACAGTAACAATAAACGTATCGTGTACCCGCTGCCTTGCTAGTGTTGTCTTGGGAAAGGTCAGCCCTCCGGACCACAAAACAAACAACAGGTCCTCACAGCTCCAAAGGCCGTGCCCACTACCCAGAAGTCTGGAACCAACAGAAACCGGAGACACAGACGCAGTGGACGAAATGTTGATGACACTGCCGGGGTCGCGGTTAGTAGCATCCTTGGCCAAAAGCGGCGTGAGCCCGGCGGTCACTGGTCGCCCGAGTCAATGGTGAATCCGGGAGCGCACACGACGATACGAACCATAAAATATGCTCTTCACATTCAGAGCAAGGACGCGGTCCCAGCCTTCCTTTTCCGGGAAGCTAACGAGAGACGAATCAGGCTCTGAATATGGACGCAGACCGCATGCTTGCATACTTACTTCTCATAAGGCGCGCCCCATGACATACCAGAGTTGTTGACGAGGATGTGGATTTTGCTTTCTTTAGCCTTAATGGCTTCGACGAGGGTGTCACACCCAGCCTTAGACTAGAAGAAGCCCAGACGTAGATGTCAGACAGTCACCCCCCCCAAAAAGCCTGCTTGTGTTAAGGTAACGCACGATGAGGTCGGCGACGATATACTCGCAGGATCCAGGTCGTATTTTATTCAACCGGTCCGAGACCTATGTCGGAGTTGGACATTAGGGTAGGCTTGAAATAACAAAAGCGCTGCACGCACCTCCTTGAGCTGACTCTCCTTACGAGATGCGATGTAGACCTTGGCGCCGTTCTGCACGTACGCAGTAGCGATCATCGTGCCAATCCCAGAGCCGCCACCGGTGACCACAGCTGCTTGTAGTGTTCGTTTCGTGGTCACTTTCCTAACTGATATATATACACGCACCGATCTTTCCCTTCACGTTGAACAGATTCGGTACGGCAAAGTCTAGTAAGCAGCAGAATGAGCCAAGGGGAACTGCAGAACGACCTGTTGTCTGTGCGAAACATAATACTTACCACCTGACATGGTTGCGAAGAACAAACAGCGAATGCAGGATGACAGAGAGGCGAGAGGCGCATCATTCGGCTGGCTAAGCGGATATTGGATCCTCCGGAAAAACCGGGTAAGGGGAACACAACACCGAAATCCGAGACATATCACGTCATCGCCATGAACAACGACAACGTCTACGAGACAGGTCTTGAGACACGTCGTCGTATTCTTACTACTGTAGTGACTCTGATGCTCGCGAGGCTCTCACAATGAAAATATCATCATCGTACGGCATGCATTTTGCCTCCATCTTCCCGATAGGAATCGATTGCCATCAAACAATTATCGGTAGCTGGCGTACAGTACATCAAATCATAATCACAAGGTACAGCTGACAAACATATGGGAGGATCCTGGTTCGCACCATTGCCCCATAATCACGGGTCAGCGCTCTATTGGAGGTCGGTCATCCATTGTGGGTGCAGTTAATTGCAAGCGCAGAGCCCGAACCACTGGCTGAGACTGCAGTGGAGGTCCGCGTGTCCATCATTACCAACAAACATCAGGCTTCATTCCATGTTCAGGGAGTTGTAACGCCGCCACCACACCACTTAGCCGCCGCCGTTTTCAACATATCTGTTTCTGTGGCAACAGGGCTTTACATCTCCCAACATTCACGAGACCTCCCGATCTACGGGCCCTCCGCAGACACAGCCCAATATAGCCTGTCTTGTGCTTGTCCCTTTCTGATAGGGGCATTACCCACACTTTGGGTCAATGGACTCGAAGGCACGGCTCTGGTGCGCTTTCCCAGTAAGATAAAGAAGTGGAGAGATTCACGCATCATTGATGGCTGCTCGTGACAGCGATAGCAGGCTTCAAGGGGACAATACACAGCTTTCTTATCTGACTGATGGAACCCATCATCGTGAATGTGAATGGGAGAATACAGAAGTCTTCCGACTACGAGACCTCCAGTTAGTTGTTCCAGACTTAGAAACACACTTCCCAAAGTTCCGGAGAAGGCGCACTATTTTCTGTGACGTGCCACGATGAAACAATGGAACACTAAATTTCAGGGGACTTTGGGATAGGCGCCTACGACGGAACGCGGCCATGTGTTGGTGCTCGAGCGTGCATCGCTTTAACATCAGCGCGAGGCCCGTCGAATTGCGTAAAAGTCAGGGCCAGGTAGTTTAAGAGAAATGTTTAAGTGACTTGATCGTAACAATCGACGGTCTGCGCCCCAGCCGCCGATGTTACACACCTCTCGTATTTCCAACTACAACGGATGCGAAGGCAGTCCTGGGCAAGTTCTCAAGCGTCGACGTACTACACCCACGATGGAGGACAACGCCTCGTCAGCATATTGCCGGTGAGGGAGAGTTCACGCACGACTTGCTCGGTGACAAATATCTCTGCAGCCGATGACGTCGGAAGAGGACCTTTTGCAAGAGGAATACATGGGCAATCGACTCTCGAGGCAGTTACACCTCGGATATCCGCGGGAGTACCAAGAGGAATATCGGGGGGGCAGCAGAAGGGGGAAGGTGACAAGAGCGCTTTCGGTACGCTGACCACCGTTCATATCATCGGGATGCATCCATTTCTCTAGTAGAAGTTCGGCAGGAGCGTCCAACGGGGGTTCAAGCGGCTGAAAAATATGATCCAGAAATGAGATGGTACTCTGTTGATGTACGACTTGAAGGTATGTAGCCACTACTATTGCACCTGTCCAAAGTTCACTGTGAGCACTTCGGTGAACGACAGAGACAGAGACAGAGAATATAATATGGAGATGAGGCCCTCAGAGAACATACGTTGTCCTTCATACACGGTCGGACATATGCTTGTAATTTTAGAAAAATCATCGGGATTTGGATGCAGGACAACAATCGCACGCGCCCCAGGTAAAACGAACTCACGTTATCACAAGAATTTACCGCTGAGACAGATTGAGCCTGACGTTTATGATCAGTGACGAAAAAAAAACAGAAGTGGCGAGGAAAAGTCAGAATGAGAGTTTTTGGTAAATGGATATCCACAAGAGATGGTTCTCGTTCGGAAGCAGAACTGATTGAAAGTGTTCATCAAGAGACAAGAGCCTGGAAGGCGACTTACCACCTTGTGCCCGCCAATGGTTTGTTGATGATGTTGGTGGTTGCGTGCGACCATCTTGGCGGAGTTTAAATGACATTCTTCTGCTGCTCTTCCATCGACTTTCGGTGAGTGTCTTTGTTATTTGGCTACACGCGATGAAGATATTTCTCCATATTATTGAGTTGGTGAGATTTTAATACCGTGAGCCATACTCGAACATGCATCACCAACGGAGCGTCCACTGGCCTTTTTGCCTTTGTCCTTAGTGTCTACTAGAATACTGACTGGTCTTAGCAGGTTATTTCATTTTCGACGATAGATTCCGATGGTGAGTACCACGTCTCTTTGCAGTGATCGCAAGACGAAATCAAGTTCATCCATTCGTTGAACGAACTCGCCGTCGTGGTGCGTCCCACGACCACCTTCATCTCGGTGATGGCTCTCGCTGGCAGCTACCGTTCTGGCAGCTGTTGGTCGGTCGATGGTGCGCTCACTAGGCGAGGAATAAAGAAAACATTGGCTTCTCTGATTCAAACCATTCTCCTTTGAAACTCGTTCCTGTCCTGTTGAAACAGTTTCTAACTTTTGTCTCTGATAGGTTTTTGATTATGACACCAGTCAAGGGGAAGGACATTCGTTCGTTTCAATAACTGAAAACCTACAATACGCACAATACTATATCGACAGCAGATCCAGGCAGCTGCCCAATCGCCAAAAACGCATACCGAGTACATGTAAAAAAAATAGTAATAGAAATGAAAATAAGATCAGAGAGATATCAAGACACGACTACGCGCTGCTGAACGAAACGCCATCAATCATCGTCAATGTCCATCGCCATCGTCCCATCTGGGCCGTCGGCAGCATGAACGGCACCTACGCCAACAGCACTCCCTGCCAACCTACTGCGTCTCCGAATATACTCGCTCTGCCTCACGTGTTTCTTCGCGCTCATAAGCACGTCGCTCCCACGGCTCGCGCTCTTGGCACCAGCATACGAGCGCCTCGCCGCAGTGCCCATGCTCGACCGCACGCGTAGCGTCCGCGCCGCGCCACCAGCACTAACCCTCGCCGGGATCTTCGAAGTCCCACCGGCAGCAGAACGCGATGATAGCGACTTCGCAGAGGGTATAGTAGACGACGACGCAGCTGCCGCCGCACGCTGCGCGCCAAGCTTAGCAATGATGCGCGAGCGCGAAATGCGTGGCTTCCGAGCTTGCGACTGTTGTTGTTGTTGTTGTTGTTGTTGTTTTTGTCCTCCCGTCACTTGTTTGCGTTCAGGGCTCGCAGAGGCGGCTAGTGCTGCGGCTGCGGCCGCGAGCGAGGTGGGTCGGACGGGCGGGGGCACGGCCATCAGCGGCGTGCTGAATATCTTGCTGGCGTGCGCGCTCCCGCCACGCGGGCTATTCGTGATCGCGTCGAGGGCCGAGTTGTGAGGGGGCGTCTTGGCGCGCTGTGCGACGATGCTGCTCGTCCTGGATTTGGCGACGGTGGGGCTGCGCGTCTTTGCAAGTGAGCTGGCGGTGGGGGCGAACAGTCTCGACGTGGCTGTCGCCCTGCTCGGGCTGAATATACTGCCGGGCGCCTTGTTGCTACCCTCGGCCGCCCTCTCGTCCTGTGCACCGTTTGGGACTTTCGGAGCGTTGCTCGTTGGGCCGCGGCGTTGTGAGCCGGCCGATAACGAATGTGTGGCTGATGAACGTGGAAGGCCGACGCTGCCCTTCGTGCCCAAGGACGAAGCGTTGTTAGCTGAGCCAGCAAGCACGCTCCGGCGAGAGCTGGTCGATGATGCCGGTGTAGGGTTCACGGGTCTCACCGCCGCGTTGCTCGATAAATCGGCGGATCGACCATTCTTGTTGGACTGGGAACCGAATGTGGAACTGGGGGGTCTGGAACGCGACGACTCAGTTGTTGGCACCTTGCTTGACCCGGACACAGTGCGGGTGGGGGCCATGCTCTTCCGGTTGACAGGTGCTCCCGATGGCCGGGAAGCTGGGAGAGACGGTTTCTTAGGAGGTCCGGGTTTTGCCTCCTGAGGTTCCGTTGCAGTGCCGGCAGTTTGTGACTTGGTTGCTGCCGTCGTCGTGGTCGTTCGCGAAGCTTTCGTTGGGGAACCCGCGCCGAAGTTCCATACACTGCGCACAATCGACTTGGCTGAGGAGAAAAACCCGAAGCGAGGCTTTGCTTTGCCCTTATCTGTACGATGGCCGGGCGGGTCGTTAGTAGGCAGTCCTGCCACTTTTGAAATGGGAGAACATACTATTTGAGGCTTGCGGCCCAGCAGTACTCACTCTGCCGTGCCTACTACTCCTTCTCTTCTCCTTTCTCGCATCGAGCATCTTTCGCGTAGCTGCTCTCTCCCTCTCCTCTTGTTTCGCTTCTGCATCCGTCTTCCTCGGTGAGATGGTGAGCCGACGTCCTTTATCCTTACCCCCGTCTCCTTCGAGGACCCTGACACGCTTCGACATACGCCTGTCTCCCTCTTCCTGTACCTCATCCGGGGGCGCTTCTTCTTCTTCGTCATCGCCGAAACCGCCAGGGATACCCATTCGTGTGCGAGAACCTGTGCTGATGACCCGAGTGTTGACACTGGACCGTTTCTTTCCCGGTGCCGACCCGTGCCCAAGGACATCAGACTTACGCTTCTTCGACTCGAGCGAGCCGCGCTTAGCGGCATAGTGTGTCGCTATGGAGTCCATCTTATTGAACTGCTCCTCATGCGACTTGCCAAAACGATCTGCCTTGCCCAGGGCGCGGAGCTTGCTAGATTCCAAGCTCGTGGCATTCGTAGTCTTAGCGATAGCTGAACCCCCGAAAACGTCGGCGTCGACTTTCTGTACACCTGCAGCGGACAGACGTTTGTTCATCTCTTCGAGCACAGAAGCTGCTGCAGCGTCGAAATCCTTGTTTGATACGCTGTGCCTTGGCAAAGGGGAGCCGAACAGAAATGGCTCGCTACGAGGGATGCCCGAGCTCTCCTTTGGTGCTATCGGTGGCTTGGGGGCAGGGGAGAACATATCTTGTACATTGTTGGAGGGTCTTGGGTATACCTTCGGCCTGGAAGTCGAACGTGATGGGACAAGTTTTGTATCTCCTTTGTTTTGTTTAACATCATCCAGTTCGTCGACGGGAAGAGCGGGGTACAATCTCTCGGACGGCGCAAGGTGAGGTGAAAGAGGCCATACAGGGACGTGAATCTGCCCTTTCGCACCGGGACTGTCCATTACCAGATCGAACTCTGGGTCAACTGGTCTTAGTTGTGGAGTTCCTGGCTCTTGAGGTATGCTTGGCGTAGCGGCTGATGCAGACACCAAACGGATGGTCGTCTTCGTTGGGCTAGCGGCGGGGTTTGCATTCGTGACGGCGTTTCCAGAAGGGCTTTGAATGTGCTCTTGCATTGTTGAATCTGGGGTAGAAAACTTGAAATGGTCCGTCTGAGGCATGTCGGATAGCAATGGTTCCGGGATGGAAGAGTAAGGAACAGAGTGGTTGGCGAGTTCATCGGAGATGTTGGGATACGAGGTCTGACTGTCACTAGACTTGACTGAGGTAGCACGTATGAAGTTGAATGAGTTTGCTATGGCTTTTAGCGAAGAGCTCACGCTCGAAGCTGGATACAGACTCAGAAATATCTACTTTTAATGCGATAAAAGACGCACATTTTGATCCACCACCTGCACCAAACTCATCAGGGGCACCATTGCTCGTAACGCTACGAAGCGAGTTGAGGGTCGTGCGAGAAGGTTCTGGCACTTCTAGGATATCTTCCATGACGACCTCCCATTGGCTGCTGGGTCGCTTCGACTCTAGTGTAGATAACTCTTCATCTTCGTTATCGTCATCGGTGTGAATGGCGATGCGCAATGGGTCGCCGGGTGGCAGAGTTGAAGCATGGTCCTTAAGCTTCTGAATGAGTTCTACATTCTTGCCGGATGCCTTGATAGAGTGTATCTTGCAAAGCTTGACGAGTTGATCACGCTTGAGAGAGTGCAATGCCGGAGAGTTGAATAGTATCTGGGTTGTCTCCGACATGTCGTTGATAAGGACGACACTACCTTGTCGCGTCCACCGAACAATGGTCGTCATGTGATCGTTCCTAGTCCCGTGATTAAAGTTTCCCGATTGAGATGTGGGTCCAGGTTTGTGAAGCAACAGTTTCCATAAACGGGTTGTGGGTCCAGCACTCCCACAAGCGCAAACAATTCAATGACCCTGCCTTCTCCTGCCTGCCAACATAATATAAAGTATGTTTGCCTCGCCTCCGTTCCCTTATCAACATTCTTCCCTTCTTCTCCCCCTCATCCCTCCAAAATATGGTCCTCTCTATCCTTAACTCTGATCCCCCTCGCCGCGACACACAGAACTTGTCTTCGCACAAGTTGCTCGCTTCCCCCCCAAAATCTAAAACGCCAAACGGTCGTGCTCGTGCCCACAACATTCCTGGAGGAATCAAGTACCTTCTCAGCGACCCTAAGCGTCGCCGCCATGTTTCAGCCCGTTCTGCCGCCTTACTCTTTCCTCGAACTTCGCGGCCCCGAGGGAAGTGTGTGGATACCCCCAAAATTCACCAGACCACACCTGCTACTTCTATTCCTCCCACCACCCGAGACACCCAGATCCAATCCGCCGTCCCAATCAGCGTCACTTTTCCGAGACGGTTGCCCGATTTACCCCGCAAGCAAATAACTGCAGAAGTTCTCTCCTCCCTCGGCTTCGCGCCACAAATTCCAACCCAATATATTCGCGACCAAATGGGTCGTCTTTCTCCAAGGTACGCTTTGGTTCATCTGCCTATCGTTTTCCCTCTTATTGACATGTTTTTGGTAGTATGTATCAGGCCTTGCGGTCGACCAATGCGACTGCTTCTGGAGCAACCCTCCCCAAGACACTTCTTATCAGTGTTAATGATACCCCAGCTATGCTCCCTACTCACATGGCCGCCGTTTACTCGTCTGCCCCTTCTGCCCCTGAACCGAGGCGTGTGACGATGTATCCTGTCCATCAGTCTATTCTCTCACTTTACTGCGCCAACCTTCCCGTGCTCCCCCCTTCCATCCCTCGTCCAGCTACTCCAAACTCTCCCTTTGAAGTTCCCGTCGTACCACTCGCTTTGCCACACCCCGAGTCCTTTCCTCTCCTCACGCAGTTCCTGTATCTCAAAGACAAGCAGTCACTCTTCCAGACATTCCTCTGTCTAACCCCGACCGGTGTACTCCGCGAAAACCTCGATCAAAAGGTGGCTGAGTACTCCACAATCCTTGCGCAGAATTATACCACGCAGCGCCTCGCCAGCCAGGCGGCAATGGTCCACGGCTTCTGGCGCAACACGTGTGCGCTGGGTATATTCGATGTTGACCTGCAGGCGTTCTTCGATTTGGCCTGGGAGGTGCTCATGACAGCTTTGATACTCTCTACCAACCATGCACCTACGGCGGCTGTCGTTTCTGCTTGATTCCCTGCTCTCGCATCTTTTCTCACTCTCGACTACATTGGCGCATCTCCTTCGCATGTCAGTTACCCCACATCGTGAATCATATCTCGCACGTCATTACCACCGTTTAAGATATTACCTTTATTCATGTTTATTTCCTCATTTTTCATCCCTTGTACTCGAGTGTAAAATACTAGCAATACATGTATTTTACCAACGCTATATCATGGTTTCATGCAAATTTCATGAACAAACATTGAGATGAAATTGGCCCAAGGCCAGCGCCATCGCTGGGCCTGAATCATTCCGAATCTTGATTAACATCTACCTAGTTGCCCGTTTCCATCACTGTTTGCCTGTCTTGTTCTAACTTACAGTATATGCCTTTCTTTCCATTTCCGACTCCTCCTTTCTGCCCTTTTGGTAGGTATTGTACTTACTTGTGTACTTAAACCGGCTGGTGTCTTCGGAATAAACAATTTCACTCGTGATAGAGAGCCCTCGCGCTAGTATTCGAAGTTCCCTCGTCCTGAAACTCAGGCCGCCGATGCACTTAAAGGACCAGTAGCTACCTCTTACCTTACCCCCCCCCCCCACACACACACACACGCACATCTTTCGGTGTAGGATATTCACTCCGCCCTCGAACTCACTGCGCCTAGGACCCCTCAGCGTATTAATTTGTATGGTGATCAATGGGCCCAAGATCTATCCAGGGACAACGATCGTCGAGTTCTAAGTGGTCATCAAATATATTCGGTACATCTATACATCTACCGCCTCTCTCGAATCGTGGTGCATAGGACAAGTTGACCATTGCCAATCAACTGCTCACCACTCACTTACGGAGGCAATAGTGAAGAGGAAAAGCGCGGGCACCCTAATATCTCAAAGCGCTTTCTGACTCGAACAGTCGCTTATGCTATTCTGCGGAGACCGTTACTGTACGTCCCTACTGTAGATGTAGATGGAATGGACGATCATGCCGGATAAATGTCATTGACCGGATGTTGCCAAAACGACCACAGATGTAACTGCGGACAGAACAATGTGCTCCTCCAAGACGTACTCCTAGACCTGTCAGTCAGCCAGTGTGACAAACAACTATTTCCCTTCTTTTGGGACACATTCAGTAGCCAAAACCAATGTTGTGATTTTTTGGGTCCGATGTTTGAGTCAGTGTTAATGGTGTTTGGAAAGAAGTGAGCATGAAGTCATGAAACATCTGATGGATGTAAACCAGAATGGTGAAATGCTGTATACATAACAGCGGGGAACTTTTGTCTCGCCAATAGACCACACAATTCCACACGCTGGTGGCGCTCGGAATGCTGGCGCATCAAAATTTTACGCGACTCCGCGGAGACGGTCTTCCGCATATCCTGGTTGTAGTACCGCGTCGGGCATGGCAGCACGCGCGCTGAGGGCGTAGAGGATGTGCAGCGCGATGTGTACGGTGCACGACGGTACGCCGTCGGCGGCCTGTGTTGTGCCTCGGCAGTGATATTTGCAGCCGCGGCCATTCAGTAAGTTGTATGAGCGGCCATGGATACAAGACGGGCTGAACACGGCCGCCGATCAAGCCGGTGCAAAGTCCGGGAGAGGAAATCTCGATGTCTACGTGTATGAGTGTGGGAGTGGATCAAGACGTACAGTGCGGAGGGAAGGAACACGGATGACTCGGAAAGGACAGTAAGTTCATATTCCTTCGTAAGTCGGTTGATACGCGCTGGATGGAGCACCGATGGCATAGTTTCATTCAGTACGTAGCCATAGAACACCGGAGAAGAGATGACTCGAAAGAAGCAGACGAAATTTACTTGAGACGATAATGAGGAAACACAGGACTGAGAGCATCCTCGTCAGTGCACTTGCACACTAATGAACCATCGTGTGAACCAAGCCGGTGTTTTGGGCGAGGCGGCATGTCCAATAGGGAACAGTGCGGGTATACAGTACTGTAAATCGGAGCGAGTCTCGATTGGGTATAGAAGGATGATAGACTCATCGATAGTGGTGGGCGCTACACCGCTGCGCCTTCTCTCGCATTTGCAGGTGACAGTCCTACTGTATCGTACCATACAACTCAATAGAGCACATTGACTCGAAAGATGGGACGAGTGATTCGTCAGGGACAGGACCATATGGTGAACACCCACGGGCCAATTACTCGAGTCACGATAGTGACTCATTTTCACTTGGCAGGTGTTCACTCACGATCGTCAGTGGCACAGTCACCGGGGGCCGAAGGCAATATTGCCAGAGACGTGTGGTCCATTGCCGTTCCTGGGTTGTTATTGGTTTGCGGCGTAGCAGGCAAGCCCAGGCGCGGTAGGGATGTTCCCAAATAGAACGCAGGCAGACAATGAGTGTCGGCTTCTTGCCGTGGTGACTCGTCAGAAGGTGTGCCGATTCGTTGTCCCTGTGGAACAGCCGGCGGCGCCAAGCGGCAGGCACCCCGATGACGTAAACGATCGTAAGCAAATTTGGGTCAACGGCTGGGTTTCCCCCGTCGGACGAGATAGAAATACGCATACATGTCTCCGAATTCACTTGCTTTCTTTCAGAGCCCCTTCTCCTTCTTTTGTCAGCTCCCCCCATCGTGCCCCTCATGTCGGCCGACGCTCCTAACGAGCCCGACAAGTCTTCCACTCGTTTCTCATGGCTCAAGCCAAAACAGTCAGAAAAGCTGGACTCTGCTTCCTTGTCAGAGAATGAAAAACGTCCCTCTTCTGACCTTCGTGTCTCTACCCCGACCGAGGACCCTGCCAAACCTGTATCACTAGTTGGCCTCTTCCGGTACTTTCTCATCGACCTATTCATATCGTTACCTCACCCCCTTCCTAGCTTCTCCACCCGCTTTGAACTCATACTGAATGCTATCGGCATCGCTGCAGCAGTCGCTGCGGGTGCTGCTCAGGTGTGCTGGAGTACCATTCCTAGAGTCATCATGAATTGTCCTACTGACTCCCCTCATAGCCTTTAATGAGTCTGCTATTCGGTAATCTGACCCAGGACTTCGTCAGTTTCTCTAGTGCCATCAATAATCTCGATCCTAATAACCCGGACACAACCACAAAAGTCGACCAGGCCGCACAGAAGTTCCGTCGCATTGCTGCCCAGGATGCGTCTTATCTGACGTATATCGGTACGTCTCTCGTCACGCGATACCAGTTCTAAATCATTGATTGTTGTGGTCCATGTTCCATACAGGTGTGGCTATGTTTGCTTGCACATACGTCTACATGTGTATTTGGGTCTACACCTCAGAGGCGACCGCTAAGCGAATTCGCGAACTCTATCTCAAATCGATTCTCCGGCAGGATGTTGCCTTCTTTGATAAAGTTGGCGCTGGTGAGGTCACCACACGAATTCAGACAGACACCCGTTCGTGGTTCCTTTTCTCCTATCTCTGCAAGGGAGTGACAAACAATGACCTCGTGTTTTAGACTTGGTACACCAGGGTTTGTCGGAAAAGGTTGCCCTCGTAATCAGCTTCTTTGCCGCATTTGTTACTGGCTTTGTCTTGGCATACGCGAGGAATTGGCGACTAGCTCTCGCCATGTCTTCCATCTTGCCCTGCATTGCTATCACTGGGGCCATCATGAACAAATTCGTATCAAAGTATATACAGTAAGCCTGAAACTTCCAAAACGCCCATATACCCTAGCTAATTCGTTTAACCAGGCTCTCGCTCAAAGAAGTCGCCGAAGCCGGCTCCTTCGCAGAAGAAGTTGTGTCCACAATCCGCACTGCTCAGGCATTTGGTACACAAAAAGTACTCGCATCCTTGTACGATATCCCCGTCCAAAGTGCTCTCAACGTAGACCGCCGGGCATCGATCTCCCACGGCATCGGTCTCGCTGGATTTTTCTTTTCCATGTATGCCGCCTACGCTCTCGGTCAGTCTCTCCCCCATCTTTTTCCGGAACGATGTAATAGCTTGTTACCGACTCTGACACTGCATATTCTAGCGTTCAGTTTTGGCACCACGCTCATCAACCAGGGACATGCCGATGCTGGCCAGATCATCAACGTAATCTTGGCAATTCTCATCGGTTCCTTCTCCCTTGCTCTTATGGCTCCCGAAGCGCAGGGTACGAAATTTTCTCTCCTCGGCTCAATTACTCGTTGTTAACTTTGGATGTGTAGCTATAACGCAAGGCTGTGGTGCTGCGGCCAAAATTTTTGCTACCATTGATCGCATACCCGCCATCGACTCAGCTAGCGAAGAGGGCCTTAGGCCAAGTCAAATCACCGGCGAAATTACTCTTGAGAACATTGAGTTTAATTATCCTGCCCGGCCAGATGTCTCGATCGTCAAGAACCTTAGCCTTACTTTCCCTGCTGGCAAGACAACGGCACTCGTTGGTGCTTCCGGATCTGGAAAGTCAACCGTCATCTCCCTCGTCGAACGGTTCTATGACCCCCTCTCCGGCACCGTGCGCTTGGACGGTGTTGACATTCGTACTTTGAACTTGAAGTGGCTTCGATCGCAGATAGGTCTTGTATCCCAAGAACCCACACTATTCGCCACCACTATCCGTGGAAATGTGGAACACGGCCTCATCAATACCCCTCATGCAAAGGCCTCACCTGAGGAAAAGCTACAGCTAGTCAAGGAGGCTTGTATCAAGGCTAACGCAGATGGCTTCATCTCCAAACTTCCCCTCGGGTATGATACCTTAGTTGGCGAGCGCGGTTTCCTTCTTTCCGGTGGACAGAAGCAGAGGATTGCCATCGCACGTGCAATTGTGTCAGACCCTCGAATTCTGCTCCTTGATGAAGCTACCTCGGCACTCGACACTCAGTCGGAAGGCGTTGTCCAGAACGCCCTCGACAAGGCTGCGGCAGGTGTGCTACCATTTCGGGATTTTTTCTTGAATAATAATCACTGACCTCGATTGGCCAGGACGAACTACGATCACGATTGCCCACCGCCTTTCGACTATCAAGGACGCAGACTGCATCTACGTTATAGGTGATGGCGCGGTCATTGAGAAGGGCAAACATAACGAACTCCTCGGTAACGACAATGGTCCATATGCACGCCTTGTAGCGGCGCAAAAACTCCGTGATACTCGCGAAGTTGATGACGAGGATGTGACGGCACAAGTTTCCGAGAAATCCGTTGAGGGTCCCACAGATTTCGAAAGAGAAGCTCTTGAAGAAATCCCCCTTGGCCGCAGCAACACGCACCGATCTCTCGCAAGCGAAATCATTGAACAGCGCAAAACACTAACCACTGCGCAGCGCGAGAAGGAGTACAGCATGGTCTATCTCTTCAAACGAATGGGTGCCATCAACAAAGGGGAGTGGAAAAGATACCTCATCGGTTCCTTCTTCGCTATCGGTGCGTTTACCTAGTGTCTTGTAAAAATGATCCGGATCGATAATCGTCCATCTGCAGCGACTGGATGTGTCTTCCCGGCTTTCGGTATTGTGTGGTGTAGGTTCCATGGCAACATATTTCGCGAGTACGGGGCTGATTATGTGTTTCACAACAGCCCAGGCTGTTTCTGATTTCTCTGATGATACTGCTCGTGAACGTCGTCATAATGGTGACCGTAATGCTCTATGGTTGGTCATTGTTTACTGGCGCAATTACCAACTCACTCGTCCCTCAGGTGCTTTATAATTTCTATTCTTGCTATGATCAGCATCGGCAGCCAAAATTATCTGTTTGCCACTGCTGCCTCCTCGCTCGCTGGCAAGCTCCGCTCTTTGAGTTTCCGCGCAATCCTAAGACAAGATAGTATGTTGCTATCAGGAACATCTGTTGTGTCGCGCTCAAATTCTTTTTTCAGTTGAATACTTTGATCGAGAAGAGCACAGTGTGCGTGATAGTGGCACTCATAGATCTGTCCGAGTAAACTCATCGTCCACTACAGTCAGGTGCCATTGTGTCCAATTTAAGTGATGCTCCCCAGAAAATCAATGGTCTTGCGGGGATCACCCTTGCAGCGTATGTAGCGTGCTATACCTCGAAGATTTTAGGCTGATCTTTGTGCTCAGTATTATTCAGGCGCTTGCCACTCTCATCGCGGGTTTCACCGTCGGTGTCATCTTCATTTGGAAACTTGGGCTCGTCGGGCTCGGTAAATCAACCATACATGTCGGCTCTCTTCATTTCATTCTGACTGCTTGCTACAGCATGTATTCCTTTCCTCATGTCCGTTGGATATATTCGTCTTGTTGGTGTTCCTAGTTCGCTCTCCTTTGTTCAGCGTATTGATTGAATGCACACAGCGTGTCGTCGTCCTTAAGGATCAATCTAACAAGAAAGCGCACGAGGAATCGGCTCAGCTTGCGTGTGAAGCTGCTGCATCTATCCGTACAGTTGCGTCTCTCACGCGAGAAGACGATTGTTTGGAGATTTACAGCAAAAGCCTCGAAGGGCCGCTTCGCCGAACCAACCAAACGGCTCTCTGGAGCAACTTTTTGTTCGCAATCTCTCAATCATTCTCATTCTTCGTCATCTCGCTGGTATTCTGGTATGGTTCCCGACTAGTATCAAACCTCGAATTCACGACGAAGAATTTTTTTACTGGCCTTATGGTAAGGTACCGTCACGCCATCAAATTCTGATATGCACTAACGCCTCATTGACCCGAATAGGGAACCGTCTTTGGTTCCATGCAGGCCGGCAACGTTTTCGCTTTTGTTCCTGACATCTCCTCTGCGCGTGGCTCAGCCTCGGACATTATTCAGTTACTTGATTCACGGCCTGAAGTTGACTCTGAATCGACTGAAGGCCAAATTCCAAAGGATGTTAGGGGCCATATCTGCTTTGAAGATGTTCACTTCCGTTATCCAACACGTCCTGGTGTTCGCGTACTTCGTGGTCTCACCATCTCCGTGAAACCTGGAACCTATGTCGCCCTCGTTGGAGCAAGTGGTTGTGGAAAGAGCACCGTGTATGCATAACTGCCCTTTGATACACGTGTCCTCTGATTGACTAGCATGACTCAGTATTCAGCTCGTTGAGCGATTCTACGATCCTCTCTCTGGTAACATCACCATCGACGGCCAGTCTATCTCCGACCTCAACGTTCAGGAATATCGGAAGCATCTTGCGCTTGTTTCCCAAGAGCCCGTGAGCAGCTCCACTAATCGCCAGAATTCTTCGGCTAACATTGATCAGACTCTCTACGCCGGAACGATTCGATTCAACATTCTCCTTGGTGCGACAAAGCCGGCGTCGGAAGTGACCCAGGAGGAACTAGAACAGGCTTGCCGTGACGCAAACATCTTCGAATTCATCCAAAGTCTTCCCGAGTATGCAAGAACTTCATTTCTCTAGCCTCGTCCGCTAATTTTGCTTGCAGCGGCTTTGAAACTGACGTCGGTGGGAAGGGTTCACAACTGTCCGGTGGCCAAAAGCGTAGGTTTTGCTAGTCTGTTGACTCACGTCCTCATGCTGATGATGAAATTTAGAGCGCATTGCAATTGCACGAGCACTTCTCCGCAATCCGAAGGTCCTGTTACTTGATGAGGTCGGTATCGACACTGGATATTTGGCGAATATCTATCCTCATAATAATCTTTAGGCAACTTCTGCGCTCGACTCAAATTCGGAGAAGGTCGTGCAGGCTGCTCTTGATAAAGCAGCTACAGGGCGAACGACGATCGCCATTGCCCATCGATTGTCGACAATCCAGAATGCTGATTGCATGTGAGTTTCCAATTGATATCGTCCGTCCTTGTACTAAGTGAGCTTGTCACTTTACAGATACTTTATCAAGGATGGGTCAGTAAGTGAGTCCGGTACGCACGACGAACTGATCGCACGACGGGGAGGTTACTACGAATATGTTCAACTCCAAGGTTTACACAAGACGTAATGACGAAACGCATACCATGTTCATACATATATCCAGTCATTAACTTACTGCAAGACACGTAGTCAGATTTTTTAGATACTCGGCAGTTCAGTTGGCAGTTATCTTGCTCTGCACTACTATATTACCCCATTGCCTTCGTTTTACGGTAACATTATTTTACTCATTAGCATTGATTGGCAATCCTACGCATCCCTCGCTCGCTGACTTTGAACTACCTTCGTAATAAGTTAATCCAGTTCTTTTTCCACGCTACGTGCATTCCCAGGAGTAACGCAGGTAACCGCGGTCGGTGGGGTTCTGCCTACTCCACCTTTCCAAGCACTTTGCCTCGCGACCACTTCTTCCACTTCCACTGTCACATGGCCACAACTTCCCCGAGGCTAACGTAGAAGATTTGTGCTAGTCGTCAGGCCACTTAGGCTTCGCGCGATTAGCGGCGCAGTACTGTACGGTAGGACGCGTTTCGTACCGACGGGCGGTGGAGAAGAATGAAGCAAGCCGTCGCAATGGCACAAAACATTCCACCACGGAGCAACCTTCGTATGGGAGGGTCTACACTGCGCAATTATGTCAAGGGGTACTTCGCTCGCTTGCGGCTCGGAGGCGCAGTCGGTCCACCACGTCAGCGCAAAGCCGTGAAAGGCCGCGTGTTGTCGGCGGCATGATCGTCTGAGTTCCAGAATCAAGCTCGGGCCAGTCTTACACGCCGCCTCACCTGGCCCAGTCTGGAAATGGGGCCTCGTTTGTTGGGGCGCCTGCCTACGGAGAGGCGTGGGGTGTTGTGCCACCAGGACGGGACTACAGTAGTAGACGAAATAAGGCAACGGGCGGTGACAAATACGGCAACTGTTAAGAAACGGGCACTTACTGGAGGGCCGTTGGGAAGAGGGCAGACGAGTACTACGTTACTAGTATGAGGGCCTAGACAGTGTTTTAATGAAACCAAGATATCAGGGAACAGGCATATCACTGCAGCAGATTGAGGTCTGGCCTGAGTCTGGCCTCAGAAGCGCATGGAGCGATGGTATGGCGGCCTCTTCGAGCTCGTCCTTTGATCTCGTTCGACTTCGGCGTCTTTCCCGTGGGTTTCGAGCGCACCCCCCTTTTCTAGGACGGCTCACAACTTGTTGATTACCCTCCTAAATTGAAGTTAGGAGTTGTGCAAACTCGGAAGATTGCTACTCCAGTATACCCAAAAATCATGCTGGTTATCCACCACTAGATGGAGAATCGCACTGAACTCGACAAGTTGAAGGGCACGTCCAGCTTTAGTATGTTTCTGAACACGCCCTTCACGCACGTGAACTGAATAGGGAACAGGCGATGCGGCTTAGCTTGATATTGTAACTTCTTCAAAAACGGCGAATATTTCAGATCCTACTATCCTGGTTGAACAGCGCAAAGTGCAATGGTAGTACAGAATGGGCGTACTGATACGAAATCTGCCCTTGGACTCATCTGAACACGGTCCCGCCACTTCACAACGTTTGCGGTGTGCTGAAGTGTTGTGGCCAGATGTAACATCACCGCGTCACAACTCACAAGCGATAGTGGCCTAAACAATTGGAGGCCGGACTTCCATGTAACGTTAGGAGTTAGGAGCTACTACAACAGGACCTGTCGTTCCTTCCCACATCACTGCCATGTTGCATCTTCTGCCCACCGAGGTGACGCTGGGTGTACTGTCTCATCTTCCAATATCGTCGTTGCTTTCGCTACCTGTCCTGTCTCGCCAATGGTTTCATTTCTTCACCACAAACGAATCAAAAAAAATTCATCACGCCGCAATCTTACATGAATACATCAAACCAGAGACAATTATTTCTAGAGGATGCGCTGTCCGTGAATAGGGGCAGGCCTTGGGCGGGGTCGGCAACCTGGAAGGACTTCTAAGGACTACTGTAAGTCACTCCTGTGTCATTGCCAGCGTCTATCTTGCCACTCATGTCCACCATAAACAGCACTTCCCAGCACTCGCAATATAATCAAATCTTAATATCTTTTGAACAAAAATAGGTAAACTAAATTTAGTTGAAACAGAAAAAATGTGCAGGTCGATTGAATGGCACGATTTCTTCACCACAGACCAATCGGAATTCTTTCATCGCGCCGCTATCTTACATGAGTACATCAAACCAGAGACACTGTTGTTAGAGGATGCGCTGTCCGTGAATACGGGCAGGCCTCGGGCAGGATCGACGAGTTGCAAAGACTTCTGTAAGTCGTTCCTGTGTCATTTGTCAGCGTCTATCTTGCCACTCACTGTCCACCATCAACGGCACTTCCCCGTCACTCGCAATGTGAAGGCCACAGGTCCATACAACTACGCAAAAATTGGAGGGCAAAGGACGCGCAGATTTTCCAACCCCCAACGCATCAAAGTCGACGAAAAGGCAGGGATTTGCGTCACAACCTGCCCATGGGGCAGTGTCACTGTGACTCACCTCTTCTCCAGCACCTCCTTATGGTGTCTTCCCAAGGTGAGAGACTGAGAGTGTTTCTTTTTCTCAACCCATCCCTTGGGATTCCGCTAGGTGCTCAAGCAGTCGCTTGCAGAGGCACGTCCGCTCGCCCGCCCCCTGTGAGTACGATAACGGATATATCGTCTTCGACAACGAAGACAGGGACAACGCCTGACCAGCGACTTTGCTGCCGAGGACGAGGTCGCGGCCGACTTGCCACCTAGTGACAAGCAGATGGCTGCGTCCGCTGATGCCGCAGAAGAGTACCAACCCTACGCACCGCGTGGCCAGTTCTGGCCCTGGGCGCTGCTGAGGCTTCTCGAGTTCGCTGACGTGTATCGGCTCATGTATCCGATCCTGATATCCGCAAACTGCTGGCATGCTTTCTTACATGACGTGCGCACGGGCTCCCTCGTGCAGGTAATAACACCAATCTCCGGACAAATTGCGACATTGACATGAACGAGCGACATGCGTTCATGTGCGAAGAAGATGTGGTGCATGTATTTTCTCTGGAGAACGGCAGCGAAGTCCTGCGCATGCCAGCGAAGGCCAACGCACGGTGTAGTCAGCGCGTAGAGGATCCATACCTCATATCTGGGGATTGGTTTCTCACCCCTCTCTCTGTTTCTTCCGAAATAGACGAATATACTCGTCCGATGCTTATTGCGGGTCTGTTCACTTATACTCTTTGATTCACGCAGAAATTTACTCATATCCCCCGTAGCTCATGCCTCCAGGGACGGCCGTGATCTCGTAATTTTGTCAGAAAAACGCCGCCTTGTTTTCATTCGAGACTGAGCGTATCTACACGGACAGACCACCTTCGAACGGGCGGGGCTCGTTCTCGGTATTCCACCAGATGAAACCTGTCGCTATCTTGGTTTCGAGCACGGTCGTGTCTGTGTGGCAACCGTTCGTCTTTCACAGGCTCGCTTTGTGATTTCTCTTATTCATCTTGGTTTTAGATATATTCACCTTCGATCCTGCTCTTTCGGTGAAGGCTGTTTTCGTGAGGCCCTCTGAAAAAGCCGAGATAGGGTCATTTCAGATGGCCTGCATGCACCTCACGGACCGTCGCATATATTTCACGTGGGGAAATTCAGGGCGTCGGAAGGATATTCCGATGTTCGAAGACGCAGAAAATGCTCGGGAGTTTCCACCACTTCTAACAACATCACGTTTGGAGCGCGCTGAAATGATATTGGTTGGGTGTCATGGTGGGTACTCCTTCACAATATTGGTGCCATTGAGTGCTGACGCTGACACTTGTGTTCGTTTTGTGGCAAGGCTTCTTTCAAGTGACCGACTGCGTAGGTTGCATTGACTTTTTTCTCTGATGCCTGAAGTTTATACAAGAAAGGTTTGAACGGAGGGTCAATAGTGTATGAGAACTGGTTGGCGTTTCTGAGAAGTATTTTTTTTTACCTTTCTTTTCCTTATGATGTGCAGGAGATACGGCTGCGTGTAAGATCTCTTGTTCCTAATCCGATTATGTCGCCCCCGTACTCCCTGTGACCACTTCTAACCACCAAGCCATCTTGCGCGCGCCAGTTCGTTCCCGTCCTCCTACAGGCTGGATAGCGTCATTTGGCCCGAGCTAGGTCAGCAGGTCAGCAACAGGGCTGTCATCATCCTGGGAGGGGCATCGTGGCGAGCTCCTCGTGCTTAACTTGCTCCTCCACTAAATTTAGCTGGGTCCACTGGGCCCCGACGGACCAGTAGAAAGGGTGGCCTGGATCGACAGGTGCAATGGACGGACGGAGCACTGTTCTTGGAAGTGGACTTCACGGAGACTCAAAGGCCTCGAACATATTTCTGGCCGAAGACCACGTAGTATCTGTTCATTCCGAGTTCACGACGAGTATCTTGGTGCTCGCGCTCACTGTTGGGCGCCATGTACTGTCACTGTAGCGAGTCATGGACAGGGGGTCATCCCAAAGGGAAGCGTAGAGATGAAGTGTTGAAAGTGGTAGGGAAAAGAGAACAGAACAGAAAACATGGATATAGTACGTTCGTATTTTCTCATAGCCAGGAAGCATGTAGTCTATCATTGTGGTATCGGTGCTCCACCTAGATGTGCTCCTCACAGTGCGTGCGTGCCGCCGTGACTTGGGTTCAGTTGAGACATCACGTCGCAAGGGTGACTATATGAGATGATAGAACACCTTCTCTATCTTCTCCATACAGTTCCAAAATCGCCGAAAGAATTCAAAGAATACTTGAATGGCGTCAGTATGTTCGAATCGCACCGTCGAAAAACTCGGAACACACACCTCAAACACAACCACCACATCTTCTCCCAGCGCACACTTGATATTCTCCTGCCGAAGTCCATCTGGAAAAGGTATGTCCTTGGGAGTATACGGGACATTCTTATCTGCCGACACGCCGACCTCCTGCAATGCAGCGGTACTTGAAGGACCCGATCCTTCGTGGGAGTCCGCACCGCCGAAGAGCGAATCTTGCGTGACTAGGTTACGGAAAATGCGCCTTGGGTGATAGTCCATGATGCGCAGCATCTTCTGGTCTCCCTGACCAATAATCATCGGTGGCTCAGTGACAGCGTGCATACCGCACACTATCTTAGAGCCAAGAACTCTGGAGGGGGGTAGTGGGGGGGGGGGTCAAGATGTGCGTATTACCAGGACCCCACATTTCCCACGGAACCACGGCGGTGTCGGAATCGGATGGGTGCGACCTGATGTAGCCAAGGAGGATGTCATGTGGAATGTAGAGTACGCGAATCGGGTCGCCTCTGCTAGTGAACATCCCTACCTCGAGCGCTAAAAGTTTGCTGCTAGGCTCCGAATGAAAGAAGTCAGGGAAGCGCGCGTTGGAGTTGTTGGAGGGCAGCGTGTTCAAGCCTAGGAGATTCGATTGCTCAGATTGGGAACCGAAAATATCAAGTTCGAAGTTGATCTGCTTCGTCAGTGGAGTTCGGCGACTCGAATGTCACGACCCGGAAGCGTAGCATCTGCTCTTGGCCGCTGGGGCGGTACGGGGTGACGATGCTGTTCCTATCGAGGAAGGAGAAACCATTGAATCTAGTATGGTAATACCGCTGGTATGACAACACATTGTTATGTATCACTCCGTTTCTATCAAGAACGGGACTTACTATTTTGGCTATCTGCTTTCCGGCCTTCCAGTCCCACACCAGAACGTGACACTAACTGAGGTCATAAATGCAAGGCGATCGTCTTGGATACACAGTCACATATTCAGCCGTGTTCGTACTAGAGTCAATTAGGCCAAGAGTGCTTGATAGGGGATGAATGCATCCTGAGGAGAGTGTCCGAATGTGGATATGTGGTAAACTAGAAGGGAAGACAATCTGTTAAGCAGGTGAGCGGAAACAATTCAACATTTACCACTAACCATGAGAAAATAAGGAGGTCCTGAGAATCGTCCACAGCAAAGGCTTCTATAGGCTCGCAGTGTAGGTCCAAGTACCACAGCTGCTCTGGAATACCACGCGCCTCGGAAGGAAATCGCAGTAGGAGAAACTCGCCACTGCCACTGCCACTGCCAAAGTTTTGGTCTGTCAACACCGCCAGATTTCCAGATATTGCCAAAGGGAAAGGGAATATTTTTTTGGAATAAGGAAAGGCCTCCAGTTGAGACCACACTGGGCTTTTCCAGTTCGCCAGGGAACGCTCCAATCTTCTCAGTCGCTCTGATGGGCCTACAGCGTCTGGAGGACCATCACACATCCCAGTTGCGCCTAGTTTTATGACCTAGCGGAGGGAAGCTGTTGTATCCACTATGTCTTTGAAGCGGCGGCACAACTGGTATTCGTGCCAGTATGTATCTAATCGACAAAATTTGAATGACGGAATGGCTTACCCTTCTACAGGCAGTAACAGTCTTGTAATCGGCATGCTCCAATATCTTCAAGACAAGTTCATTTGGAAGCGAGGCCATAAGTACTCAAGTAAACATGTGAACACCTTACAGTAATTCGGAATTAACTAAAATGGTGGGGAGTTGGAAAACATGGTTTTTGAAGAGATCAGAAGATATTCTGACCTGACCTTTGATGCAATGGAGCATATATTAATAACTTAAGGACATAACAAAGTAAGGAGATGATTTCATGAACATTGTGCAATACTGTGCAAAATCCGAAAAGAGTGACCTCGCTTGAACTCAGAACTGTACCGCATAGCACAGGCACTTCAGTACATGATTCCAATGTGCTATTCAACCATCCTATGAAAAATCTCAGGTCACCCGGTGCAAAGCAATCAGTGTATCGCGTGACGTCAGAGGAATTTAGAGTATTTTTGGTTCTGTTGGTCCGTTATTCCGCAATGTGGGAGCGGTCTGCTCGCTGACGAAAACAAATCACCTGCAGGCTCGAAGATAGCCGAGAACAATTACTGAATTGGAGACACGGGTATAACGAGCGAGAACTGCGGAGCTCGACACTATATTCAATTAAATGGTCCATGGACAACCCCGAAACCTACATTCCACCCAAGATTCCGCCACCCGCTCTATTCCCCGACTCTTTTTGAGACTCCTGCGACTGGGAAGGGCGTCACTAAGCGCTGACACATTTAGCGGCAACGCCTTTGAGGTCAGTTGATTATCGACTCGTCAGTAAAGTTTCGACCGGGTCAGCCACCGCATAGAGAAGGAAGACACTGACCCGTGTTCTGGATAGGATCACAGCAGAACGCTTTATTGTTGCCGCTACGGTAGTACGTTAGCCATCTAAGTGAATGCGGAAGTCGAGGCGTACAGCTGAGTACCATCCCTGCGATCCGGCATCAATGCAGTTCAACCCCACGTTGATACCCTCGTTCACGTCGCGGCGTCCAGGGCATGGAGCTCAGTTTGTTGTTGGGCCGTCAGAGAGCTGAATTGGGTGGTGGAGCCACAGCACGTCGGGCTGCCCGGGCTGCAACTGGGGACAACATCCAGAGCCTTCACTTGTTTTACCTTCGTTCCCGGGTGTCGGGTTTTAGGCTAGGGTTACGGCGGCGGCGACGCTGGTGGCAATGGCAATGGCGACGACGAAAGAGAGGTTGGGTTTGTTGAAAAGAATCGTTAAGAGAATGTAGTATGAAGGCGGTTGTAGTGTGTTTAGCGTGTTTAGTAGCGAGAAATCTGGAGAGACATGGGCTCCCCTTTATAAGATTTCGCCTATGAGAGTGGCAAAGGGATAAGAATGGCAAAGACCAGCGCACTCGCCATCGACCAGAGAAAGAGAGATCCAGAAACGAGGAGGAAATCGTCTGCAGCACACATGTCGTCGAGGCTTGACGTTCTAACGGAACCAAAATGAAGCATGCCGTTTCCGCTGACGTTTCCTCGGATAAAATAATATGATCCGAATATTTGTCGAGTGCCCGAGCGCAGTCATAGAATACTGTGAGATGCTTGCAGCGAACGTTTGCAGCATGACTACCTTTATGAGGACATAAGTTAAGCAATTGCACATCGAACTTGGAGATTCAACACGCCGACTCGGGCTCGACATTGTATGTCTGTCAGTTCCAGCAGCCACAGTCACCGTCGGCATTGGGAAATGACAGAATGGTAGGCAGCGAGAACACATGGGTAGCGCAATGGCTCCTGCGTACTACACTCCGTTACTTTCTAGGTATCGATATTAGAATCGCACCGCAATAGAGAGATGGTGACCAGTAAAGCAGAAATTCCTATCCATTGAGTTTATTTAACTTGATAATAAGGCCTGCAGGGTTCGGGTAAGTTCTCGCATGGACTTGCTGCGTAGTACCGAGAACCGGCTGAACAGCCATTGCGTCTCAACTTGAGATACTGAGATGTTGTGAGACTGCATGTCGTAAGCTCGAGGAGCTCGATCAGACAGGAGGAAAAAACTGCAAGGGAGGGGTCGGCGGCGTATAGTGACCGGTTGTTTGCCTCGGAAGGGAACTGGAGGGATAACAGCGTTCCGAGTCAGTAGAACATGAGCTGTACTACATCATGAACACGGTCACATCCAAATCCTTTGTTACTTGCCCTCGGGCATAATTGAAAGTCCGATAGCTACGTTGAATCACGTGGCCCACCCGGAAGAGGTCCAGGTTTTTGGTGTGGGCTCGCCAGTATTTTCCCCACACCCTCTATTCGTGATTTACTTAAATTTTTGCAGCTCCCGGCAAGTGATAGAGTATCATGATAAGATCTAGAGGATTTTAAGCGGAGCTATATTAGGAATTGTTTCAAGTGAATACGGTATTCAAGATGGTGGAGAAGTGTAGATAGAGACATAGTAAGGAGAAGTGGGGCTTAAGATCAGGCTTTTTTTGGATCAGTTAAGGTCACGTATGTCAGTGTCTTGAAGTGGCCTTGAGCGCGTGAATTCCTTATCACGCCGGGGGTGACTATATGGGGTGATAGAATACCTTCTCTGTCTTCACCATCCCGAGATCAATATCATCGAAAAAATCGAAAGAATACTTAGACAGTGTGAGTACCGTACCGCACCAGCGAAAGACTTGGAACACCTACCTTAAACATAGCTACCACGTCTTCTCCTAGCATGCACCTGATATTCTCCCATCGAAGTCCACCTGGGAGGGGTATATCCTTGGGATTATATGGAATATTCCCGTGTGAGTCTACGGCACCTCCGAGGTGCGTGTCTGTTGTGGCTGAGTGGCAGACAATGCGTCTTGGGTGATAGTCCATAATACGCAGCATCTTCTGGTCTCCTTGGCCAATAATCGTTGGCGGCTCAGTGACAGCATGCATACCGCACACTATCATGGAGCCAAGATGTCTGTCAGGGGAATGATCGGGGAGAGTTAACATATGCGCATTCCCAAGACCCCACGTTTCCCACGGAACCACGGCAGTGTTGGTATCGGATGGGTTCGACCTAATGTAGCTAAGGAGTACATCATGCGCGACGTAAAGTACGCGCATAGGCATATCTACCTCAAGAGCCAAAAGTCTGCTGCTAGGCTCTGAGTGAAAGAAGCCAGGAAAGCACGAGTTAGAGGTGTTGGAAGGCAGCGTGTTTGTGCTTAGGAAATCTGAAGACTCAGATTCGGGGTCGGGAAACTCGAGAATTTGAACGTCAAGATCGAAGTAGTAAAAGCGTAAAGCTGCTTCGTCAGTGGTGTTCGGCAACTCGAATGTCACGACCTGGAAGCGTAGCATGTCCTCTTGGCCACTAAAAAGGTACGGAAATAAGATGCTGCTCTTATCTAGGAAGGAGAACCCATAAAATCTCTGGTAACATGGCTGGGACAGCGACAGATTATTAGTAAATCACTCTGTCTCTGCCAAGAATGGGACTTGCAATTTTTGCTATCTGCTTTCCGGTCTTCCAGTCCCACACCAGAATTCGATAGCCGACCTCGGTCATGAACGCAAGGCGATCGTCGTGAATACACAAAGCAAAGTTCTCATATTCAGCTGAGTCAATTCCGGAGTCAATGAGGCCGAGGGTGCTTGATAGGGGATGAGTGAATCCTGAGGAGAGTGTCCGAACGTGGATATGTGGGTTACTAATACTAGAAAATAACCTGTTAAGTACACGAGTAAAAATAATTCGACATTTACCACTGACCATGAGAAAACAAGAAGATCCTGGGAATCGTCCACAGCGATGACCTCGATAGGCTCGCAGTGTAGGTCCAAGTACCACAGCTGCTCTGGAATACCACGCGCCTCGGAAGGAAATCGCAGCAGGAGAAACTCGCCACTGCCAAAGTTTTGGCCTGTCAACACCGCCAGATTTCCAGATTGTGCCACAGGGATCGGGAATATCTTCTTGGAATAAGGAAATTCTTCCGGTTGAGACCACACCGAGCTTCTCCAGGCTGCCTGAGAGCCTTCCAACTTCCTCAGTCGCTCTGCGGGGCCTACGGTGTCTAGAGGACCGTCACACATCCCAGCTGCACCTAGTTCTACGATATAACGGAGGGAAACTGTCATATCCACTATGTCTTTGAAGCGGCGGCACAACTGGCATCCGCGCTAATATGTATCTGATTGACAAAAGTTGAATGACGGAATGGCTTACCCTTCTACAGGCAGTAACAGTCTTGTAATCGGCATGCTCCAATATCTTCGAGACGAGTTCATTCGGAAGCGAGTGCATAGGTGCTCAAGTAAACACGTGAACACCCTAAGTTACGGTAACTATTAGGACTTTATCATGATAAATCTAGCCTTGATAAGGGTTTCAAGCAGAGCCATATTAGGAAACTTTACAAGTTCGATAAACGATCTACTTGAATACCGTATTCAAGCTGATGAAGAGTCGACATCACTTAAAGGAACGTAGATAGAGACATAAGTAAGGGGAAGTGGGGCTTAAGGCCTAAGGTCACGTATTCCAGGGTCTTGGAGTGACCTCGAGCGCGTGAATTCCTTATCATGCCGGGGTGACTATATGGGGTGATAAAACACCTTCTCTGTCTTCTCCATCTCATGATCAACATCATCGAAAGAATACTTGAACGGTGTGAGTGTCGTACTGCACCATCGAAAGACTCAGAATACCTACTTCAAACACAGCCACCACGTCTTCTCCTAGCATGCATACGATATTCTCACATCGAAGTCCACCTGGGAGGGGTATGTCCTTGGGATTATACGGAATATTCCCGTGAGACTCTACGGCGCCTTCGAGGTGCGTGTCTTGTGTGACTGGGCGGCAGACAATGCGTCTTGAGTGATAGTCCATAATGCGCAGCATCTTCTGGTCTCCCTCGCCGATAATCGTTGGTGGATCAGTGATAGCATGCATACCGCACACTATCCTGGAGCCAAGACGTCTGCCAGGGGAAGGATCAGGTAGAGTTAAGATGTGCGCATTCCCACTGGCAGGACCCCACACTCCCCACGGAACCACGGGAGTGACGGCGGCGGTAGTATCAGATGGGTGCAACCTAATGTAGTCAAGGAGTACATCATGCGGGACGTAGAGTACACGCAGCACGGTATTATGCATCTCCACTACCTCGAGAGCCAAAAGTCTGCCACTAGGTTCTGAATGAAAGAAGCCAGGAAAGCACGAGTTAGAGGGATTGGAAGGCAGTGTGTTTGTGGTTAGGAATTCTGAAGACTCAGATCCGGGATCGCCGAGAGACTCGAGAACTTGAACATCAATATCGAAGTCGTAAAAATGGAAAGCTGCTTCGTCAGCGGTGTTTGGTAACTCGAATATCGCGACCTGGAAGCGTAGTATGTCCTCTTGGCCAGGGAAACTGAAAAGGTCTGGGAATAAGATGCTGTTCCTATCGAGGAAGGAGAACCCATGAGATCTCCGGAAGCACGGCTGACAGCGACAGATTATTAGTAAATCACTGTCTCTGCCAAGAATGGGACTTGCAATTTTTACTATCTGCTTTCCAGTCTTCCAGTCCCACACCATAATTTGATAGCCAACTGAGGGCATGAATGCAAAGCGATCGTCGTGAATACACAACCTTGAAGTAAGAGTTACATATTCAGCAGTGTTGATGCCGGCGTCAATAAGGCCGAGGGTGCTTGATAGGGGATGAACGCATCCTGAGGAGAGTGTCCGAATGTGGATATGCGGTAAACTAGAAGGGAAGACATACTGTTAAGCAGGTTAGCAAAAATGAATCGACATTTACCACCAACCATGAGAAAACAAGGAGATCCTGAGAATCGTCCACAGCAATGATTTCTACAGATTCGCAGTGTAGGTCCAAGTACCACAGCTGCTCCGGGATACCACGCGACTCGGAAGGGAATCGCAGCAGGAGAAACTCGCCACGGCCAAATGCGTGGCCTTTCAACACCGCCAGATTTCCAGATTGTACCACAGGTATCGGGAAAATCTTTTTTGAATAAGGAAAAAATTTCGGTTGTGACCACACCGAGCTTTTCCAGGCTGCTTGAGAGTCTTCCAGCTTTCTTAACCGCTCTGCCGGGCCTACAGCGTCTAGAGGACCATCACACATCCCAGTTGCGCCTAGTTCTATGATATAACGGAGGGAAGCTGTCGTATCCACTATGTCTTTGAAGTGGCGGCACAACTGGTATTCGTACCAAAATGTATATGATCAACAAAACTTGAATGACGGAATGGCTGGCTCACCCTTCTACATGCAGTAACAGTCTTGTAATCGGCATGCTCTAATATCTTCGAGATGAGTTCATTTGGAAGCGAGGGCATGAGCGTCCAAGTAAACATGTGAACCCTACAGTAACTCGAACTTTGTTATGATGAAAACTAGCTTTGATGAGGATTTAAGCGGAGCCATATTAGGAAACTTTTCAAGTTCGATAAACGATATACTTCAAGTTAAATACGGTATTCAACATAGTGGAGAGGTCGTTATCACTTAACGGAACGTAGATAGGGAAGGAGAAGTGAGAAAATCCATATAAGGACTTTCGCTAAACATCTTATTACAGTATTTGCTGATGTGATGACTCGCTAACCCGCGACCACCAGCCTGAAAGGCACACAGATCGCGGGAACAATACTATCTGAAGGAGCGTCAATGGTCGCTAAAGGCCTTGGGAGCTGACTTTTGAGAAAGACTGAAGGACTACTAACTCCCAATCGACAGAGAAAACTCATTGTCTATCGGGTTTTTTTGTTGACCAGGAGAAGGAACACGACGAAAGCAGAAGGGGTTGCGCTGAAAGTTCCGCCTATACATATGATATCATCATCTAGCTGCAAGAGGGCGGCGCACTGGCAGGGTTATCTGTTCTTCTCCCATCCTCAACAATCACCGTCGCGTCCACTCTCATCTTACCACTGAGCAGCGCGTACTATTAACGACACGAACTTGTACCTTGCTGTACTAGTAGCGAGGAAAACGATATGAGATCGTCCCAAGGCGAAGCGTATACTGGAAAGAAAGAGAAAAGGTAATGTGAAGGCACAGACGTAGGTGCTCAGCGGGTCCGGCGCCTCATACGCATATAGTTTGCGTAAGTGTAACAGGCATCTTCGTATTTTCTCACAGGGAATGAAAGCGTGTATAGCGTGCTAAGGAGATGAGAGGACTATCGTTGCGGGCTCTGAGTCAAGCTACACTCTGTGCCCGTCGCCGTGTCTTACTCTCAGTTGACATTGCGTCTCGCTGAGATGCGCACGCCACATTTTTTCATCGATCACGCTGGCAGGCTATATGGGGTGATAGAACACCTTCTCTATCCTGTGACCAAAATCCCTGAAAGTACCCAAAGAATACTTGAACGGAGTGAGTATCCTCATATGGCACCGTTGGAAGATGTTGGGTACCCACCTCAAACAGAGCTACAACGTCTTCTCCCAGCACGCATTTGATATTCACCAAGCCAAGCCCGCTTGGGAGGGGTATGTCCTTGAAAGCATACGGAATCTTCTTATCCGTTGACATGCAGACTTCCTGCCATGCCGCGGAACTTGAAGAACCCAATCTTTCGTGCGAGTCTGCGGCACCTCCGAGTCGAAGATGTGCGTCTTGCGTGACTGGGTTATGGGCGATGCGCTTTGGGTGATAGTCGATGATGCGTAGCATCATCTGGTCTCCTTGGCCAATAATCATTGGTGGCTCGGTGACAGCATGCATACCGCACGCTATCTTGGAGCCAAGAAATCTGTCGGGGGAAGGATCGGGTAGAGTCAAGATTTGCGCATTCCCAGGACCCCACGCTACCCACGGAACCACGACAGTGTCGGCCTCGGATGGGTGCGACCTAATGTAGCCAAGGATCGCATCATGCGGGACGTAGAGTACGCGCAGCGGGATGTCTCCCCCCAGCATGAAGTCTGTGACAGGCGTCTCAACCTCGAGCGCCAAAAGTCTGCTGGTGGGTTCCGAGTGGAAGAAGCCGGGGAAGCACGAGTCAGAGGCGTTAGAGGGGAGCGTGTTCATGCTTAGGAAATATGTCCGTTCGGGTTGAGGGCCCAGAACGTCAAGTTCGAAGTGGTGAAAACGTAAAGCCGCTTCTTCAGTGGTGTTCGGCGACTCGAAAGTCGCAACCTGGAAGCATAACGTTCGTTTTTGGCCACTTGACAGGTACGGGAATAAGATGCTGCTCCTATCGAGGAAGGCGCAAGTAGAGAATCTTTGGTCACACGGCTGGAACAAGGACACACTGTTAGTCAATCGCTCTGTCACTGCGAATGATGGGGCTTACTATTTTCGCTATCTGATTTCCAGTCATCCAGTCCCATACCAAAATTTGACGGCCGACTGAGGTCATGAACGCAAGGCGATCATCGTGGATGCGTAAAGAAAAACTCTCGTATTCGACGTAGCCCACGCCAGAGTCAATTATTCCACGGGTGGTTGATAGGGGATGAATGGATCCTGAGGAGAGCGTTCGAACGTGGATATTTGGAAGACTAGGGAAAGCAGCCCGTTAATCAAGTGAGTGAAAAGCTTCCGAATCGATCACCAACCGTGAGAAAACTAGGAGGTCCTGAGAATCGTCTAGCGAGATAGCTTCTATACGCTGGTAGCCCAGGTCCAAGGACCACTGCTGTTCCGGGATGCCACGCGCCTCGGAAGGAAATCGCAGCAGCAGCAACTCACCAGTGCGGCGATTGCCGCATATGGGGCCTTTTAACACCACCAGATTTCCAGATAACGCCACAGGAAACGGAAATATTTTCTTCGAATAGGGAAAGTCTTCCGGTTGAGACCACACCGAGCTTTGCCAGGCGGCCTGGGAGTGCTCCAGTCTCTTCAGTCGCTCTGCTGAGCCTGAGGTGTCTGGAGGACCATCACACATCCCCGCTGCGCCTAGTTTTACCATATAACGGAGGGAAGCTGTCGTATCGACTATATCTTTGAGGCGGCGGCACAACTAGTAGTATCAGTGCCCATGAGTACGTGACCAACTGATGATTTGATCGACCAAACTCGACGAGATGGCTTACCCTTCTACATGTCGTGACTGTCTTGTAATCAGCATACTCAAGTATCTTCGAGACGATTTCACTTGGAAGGGGGGCATTGGTGCTTAAGTGAACAAGCAAAGAGTCAAACACCTTTGGCAGTGGCCGACTTTCGGACGTCGGATGACATCCAGTTTGGAGGGGTTTCGAAGTTTGAACGGACGGAGCCATATGGAGAAATGTTTTTGTTCGGATGAACGACTTGAACACAGTGCTCATAAGGTGGAAGTCGATGACAAGAAACGTAGGTAGCGATGTAGTATTCTACTGAGTGGTGGAAAAACCGGATGATGGTGAAACGACCCCACAAAGCCACAAAGTGATGATCAGCTCGGGGGTGACTAATACTATATTACTCCACATTGCGATACCCCGCATGATGCGGGGTATGACAAGCTAATTAAGTAGAACCTGGAGAAGTGGGGTAGCATCACAGATGCCCTCCAAGTTGCTGTCCACGTATTCCTGAGTGAGGTTTGGTGCATGAATTCCTTCGCTGAATTGGAAGAGACACGACCTTGACTCCGATCAAAACTTTGCCGGGAGTTGTTACGTATTGAGTCGGACGCTTTTTCGGCGGCACTATCTAATAATATATAGGGCGTATATGGGGCCGACTCAAGTCTTCTCAAGACTGTCATTAACGTTGTAGCGAACACAGACCGACTGTTACAGTAGGACGGAATGTCGCTCATCACGCATCCAACTTCTGTGCTCCATCAAGCTTCAAGTTAGGGCCCTTGAGTGAAGCTAGTGAAGCCTTACGTTCCTTAATGATTGCCAGGTACCCTGCCTTCGGCCCATCTAGTTCGATAGGTGGAGTTGAGTGAACGAAGTCATTTGTCATTCCAGGTATTCTCGTGCGAGCTTCACTTATAGGGACGGGTGTTAGGGTAATATGAACAGTTGTAAACTCCTCGTGCACAAAACCGACGAGTGCCTGGGATGGTTGTTGGGTTCGGATACTTCAAGGTGTCACCTTATGCATTAATGAAAAGCCTAAATCCCAAAGCTGCGAAACACCCAATTCATGAGGTTTCATCGGAAACCGATTCGACCCTTGTCAAACGGAAAAAGTCAGCCCCGCAACATTAGTTGAGAGTCGCTACTGTGCAATTAAACGTAACTTGTGATTGTCCGCCAATCGCGACACGGAACACGAAAGCTCTATCAGAACAAAATCGGGTGCTGCAGGAGCTTGAAGCACGTTGGCACGGAAATGAGTAAATAGATCGTTCAATAACGTGAAGATCGGAAGAAGAGGTTCCCATGTTCATAACGTTCATACCTTACGAATGTACATCCGGAATCAGAAGTCTGCGTGCGTATGTCGGGTGATATCGGGGAGAGGGCTCGCTGTAAGATCAGACTGTAATTGTGAACGCAATGTAAATTTGATTGATCTGTATAGGTTCATACATCAGGACTGGATGTCTCAGATTGTACCTGAACAACTCCGGACTCCGTATCAATGGGATGCTCTTCATATAGGCCGTTGTTGGGAAAGTCATTATCGCCCGTGAGCGGCGTCTTTGACGTTGATCAGACGTTTTCTACAGACTTCCAATAAAACGCTAGTCTGCGAGTCCCAGGGTCATAATTGGTGACGGTGCGTGTAAAACCTTACGTCCGCCTGGGGGCTGTCCTCATTCGCACAGATTCTGGTGATGACCACGTTCCAGGCTATTAATATGGACGAGCGTATTGGCTGTCAACTGACAGGGGGGACACGGGACGTCATATAGGACTAGAGATAAGCCGAGGCTGCCGAAATATCGTCTTTTGAAGGGGTGCAGCATCCAAACTTGACCCACCAGAGTAGACTTTTCTGTAGCACATAGATCCGAAGCACCTGACCTAGGGGAACAAAAAAAGATCTGGGGATGATCGATGAACGTTTCTGAGACACGTGGGTTGCA
Source organism: Lactarius quietus (assembly GCA_015025155.1). NCBI lineage: Eukaryota > Fungi > Basidiomycota > Agaricomycetes > Russulales > Russulaceae > Lactarius > Lactarius quietus. The sequence continues at coordinate 65,248 of WITN01000072.1, read as the reverse complement.
CAACAGCCACCGAGGACATTGGGGAGGTGAGCTGTATGCGATTTACAACCTATACTGAGACTCATGCGTCAATATAGTCGGCGCTACAAACTCCCCCTGGACCCACGCATCGACCGAAGCACCGGAGCTCTCGAGGGAGATGGTGGTATGGGTTCAAGGAAGGATTGAGTGCATAGGGCAAGATCTGAAACAGCGGGGTAATACTGACATCTAAGCTAGGGTCTCCGCCCCAGCCCGTTCCGTGGGAATTCGTAGAAATGGAAGCAGCGTGTAGGAAAAGAGCCAGCGAGAGGAAATCAAAGAAGCGACGTCGCGCGCCAGGGTTGGTTGCAGAAGTAGTTCTGATCCGAGCGAGTTCGGCTAGACCGGGCCGTTGGCATTCGCGTTGACGTGGACACGCTCCGTGGACATGCTCTGACACGCTTCCAGCACCGCGACTCGGACCCCTGCTTGCTTCAGCCCTGCCCCCCAGTGCACCTACCCTCAAGGCTGGAACTAATACTTTGCTCACATCAACACGAACAACGGGCTCGCTTGTACCATGTCGTACACTGGGTTCTGGGATGAGATTCGCAAAATTCCCCCCGTGACGCGTTTCCTTTGTGGCTCATCGCTGGCCGTATCAATTCCGGTCATGATGCAGCTGATGAGCCCTTACAAGCTCATCTTTGTGCCAGCGTTGGTGACGCAGAAATTCGAGGTAAGATAGCGAGATACGCTAGGATTGGAACCATTGTTCTGACGAATTGCAGTTGTGGAGAGTCTGGTCCTGCTTCTTCCTCGGAAGTTCGTGGTTATGTGTTGTCTCACCAATCGGATGCTGACGTTCACGTTCATTATAGGCTCTGGTCTCAACTTTGTATTTGAATTCATCATGTTATAGTGCGCCGCGATATTTTACCGCTGGCTTTTTTCTCTAAACGCCGGCACCTTTCAGTCGCTCCTCAAACTCTATCGAGCTTGAACAATACGATCGAAAATCTGCCGATTATGCCTGGCAGTTGATCCTCGCCGCAGGGTCAATAGTGGTTCGTTTATTTTACCTTATATCATGACCGACCATCGCAATAATATCGATGTCAGGCACTTAACCTTCCACTTGGGACGTTCGTTCATGCACGAGCACTCACCCTATGCCTGTTGTATCTTTCATCGGCACTTGCCCCCCCGGGTGCGCAGTCGTCTATTATGGGACTTATTACCATTCCGGTGAAGTACCTTCCTTACGCCATGATTGGTGCGGATTTCATCACTCAAAACTTTATCTATACTAAAGAGTGTGCAGGTATGGATGCCGTCACCGGCGGAACTGGGGCTGCTGCGGTGAGCGTGACAGGTGCTGTAGTTGGACACCTATGGTGGTGGTTGATGTTCGGGGAAGACGGGCGGGGCCTGCCGGGGGTGCGCGAGCTTGGGCGCGCACCATCATTTGTTCGCGCCCTTGTCGGTGATGGTGCCATGCCTAATGTTGCAGGGACTGGAGTACAGGCAATCCCTCCTCGACAACAGCGGCAACCACCGGCACGTGCGACAGGATACAATTGGGGCCAGGGAGGGCAGAGACTCGGGTCAGATTGACTTATGGAGTATAACCAGGTACATCATTGGCTGTCGACATCATATCGGTGATATCGGATCACTACTGTTTCACTCCAAACTGTTCCCAGTATGCCTGCATACGCTCGATGTCCTCATCACGTCCTTTGTCCTTAAGCCAAGCTATCAAGTCGCGCATGCGCAAGATGGCCAGGACACGTCCCTCGCCTCCAAGCTCCGCCTCTAGTTCTTTGATGGCACTTTTGCCCTCGTTGCCGATCTCCTCGCGATCAAGTGCCATGACGACTCCGACGACTTCCCCTCCGGCATGTCGTATCATCTCGAGAGCCCCATGAACCGCTGTTCCGGCGGTCATGACGTCGTCGAGGATGAGAACGCGTTTGCCAGCCACGGGGACACCGACCATACGTCCACCTTCGCCATGGTCCTTGGCTTCTTTGCGATCGTACGCAAAACCGACATCAATGTTGTGCTGCGTGTGTAGGAGCACAGCTGTGACGGCCGCCAGCGAGATGCCCTTGTAGGCTGGACCGAAAATGACATCGAATGTCGGAAGCCGTTTGGATCCTGGTGCCGATAGGGCCTTAGCGATCGTGTGGGCATAAGCGCCACCCAATGAATTGAGGAGTGGCCCAGTTGAGATTAGACCAGCGTTGAAAAAATAAGGGGACAATCTTTGGTCGTGTGACATGAACAGGGACACACGGCCACGTAAAGGTGGAATGGCGTGTTGCGAACTCACCGACCTGATTTTAGGGTGAAAGACCCAAATTTTAGAGCACCAGCCTTGAGCGAGTCGTCGACCAGCTGGGCCTGATAGGTTTCCAAGGAGGACATGGCAGTTTAGATTTAGAGGGACGAGAGGCAACGCCGCAATGCCGCGCCATGGTGGCGGTCGGGTACAGTATAGGGGCGGATTACGCAATGGACCATCGACTCGATCCGGATCTACGTGGCGCCTCCTCCAAAGTACTATAAGTAATCCAATGCATGGACCCTAACTCATGCGATGCCTCGCTTTCTCCTCCTCGCCGCTGCGTTCTCCCATCTTCTACCAGGAAAGGACTCATTGAGTCAGTCTGACTCGGATCCCGACGCAGAAAAAGAGGGCTCGGACGGCCTGGGTGGGGCCCCCAAGGCAGGAAACGATGACGTGCTAGGGGACAATGATCAAGAAAACGTCTATGCATCTGATGACGAACAGGATGGTCCAGGCTTCACGGAGGGGGAAGGGGAAGAGGACGAGCCCAGCCCTACCCAGCGCCGTGGGGTCCGTCTCGTGGCTACGTCCACCGTATCCTCGACTACTACCCTGGGCGGCATAGTTCGACCCTCTCTCCCAAGATGTCTAGTCAAGATAAAAGAAGTACTATTCGGGACCCCGATTCACCCAGACGAAGCGGAAGTGTCCGCGCCGCACTATCGTCTCACCCCCATCTTAGCTGGATGTATTATTCCGTTTTCCATCCTCCTCCAAATCCCGGGTTTGACAGAACACTGGTATGTTCGTACATCCGGGAACGAGACTGTCGAGGCACGCAGCAATTCTCCCTTGCTCGAGGCATCTTTGGTCCTCTCCATGGTGCTCGTGGTATTTGCGAACCTTGCCCTCATTTGCCGGTTCTTGGAACGTCGCGTTAAGAGGTGTACTATCCTCTGTATTGTAGCTCTGACTCTGCACGGTACGTCTTTCATTTTGTGTCACCCATCGGATGCACATGAGCTCCCTAGATATATTGAATGTTGTAACTGTGATCACTTTCGGCGTCCGACATCGTTTCGACGATGGTTTCACGTACGGCGAAGCGTATTGGATGACGATATGTTCCACGGTCGTATCTATGATAACGAATGTCACTTTAATCTGGGACCTTATCAAAACGCCCAATTTCTCTAAATCTGGTCCGTCCTTCCCACTTTTGTGTTGCACTGCCATGTGCTCAGTCAAATCAAGGTAGCGGCATTACCCGCCGGCAACGTTCGCTCGTTATCATCACCATGATCTTCTTATCTTACGTTGCATTGGGCGCTTTGATATCTTCGCTCATGATGTCACTCACCTTTCTGAACGGTCTGTTCTTTACCATTGTCACCACACTTACTATCGGATTCGGTGACATAGTGCCGGTAACACCAACGCAGCGTTTCGTGGTTTGCTTCTACGCCGTGTTTGGTATCATCATCCTCGGTGCCGGAGTGCGTCTCACGACCGAGGCCGTTCTGGAAGGCATCGAGGTGGGGTATCGCCGCCGCATGCAGGGGTACAGGAAGCGACGCATGGAACGGAAGCGCCAGCGCCATCAGGTACGCCGCTGGCGCGCGGCCGTCGAGGAGCGTCTGGTCGAACGTGGGCTCGAAGTGTGGACGCCTGACAAACCGCCTTCCGACCCCAACAAGTTCGTGAGGCCCAATGTTCGCCACCAAGGGTCAAATGCCTTGATCCGAGGGTCGAATTTCTTGACACAACCAATGCGTTTGAATACGGAGGCGCTCTCTCCCGAGGCACTGGAATCAGCGGCACAGGAGGCTGGAGTGCCGCTCGAGGACTTCATTGATCGTAAATTCAGGAGACGCGCACGACATCACCACCATCACCACCACCACCTCAATCAGGACCAAATCGACCAGCGTCAGCAGCAGCAGCAGCAGCCCCAGCAGCAGCCCCAGCAGCAAAGTGAACGAAGCGGGCGAGTACCGCTGGAGTTCACATGGACCCTCGACGATGCCGCCATACACGAACTCGAACACGAACCACACAAAGCCAGGTGGTGCGGTGGTGCGTGGTGGAAAAGGGTGTGTAGGGCGCTGCGTCGGGGAAAATCTAGCGATGGCGAACCTTCGACGGATGCCGAGCCTGAGCCGAGTCCCGACCTATCATCCACTAATACTATGGGCAGCATGTTGAAGGTGGCCGAGAGAGAGGAGCGTCGATCCCTGTACATTAAAGTTCGTCCATTTGTTGGGAATAATACACTAGCTGACAGATCTTGTTCGTTAGCTGGGGTTGTCGTGGTCCTTGTTCTTCACCTTCTGGACTGTGAGTAGTGTTCGTTTTGGTTGTGCCTGGGTCCTCCTTCTGAACAAATTTCCAAGATTGGTTCCCTCATTTTTTCCCAAACGGAGGGTTGGACTTATGGCCAATCCATGTATTTCTGTGAGTCTATATTTATTTTGCACAACGCCTCAATGCAAACCGCAAACAGGCTTTATTGCCTTTACAACTATCGGATATGGCGATTTCGCTCCTGAAACAGCCCTGGGACGCTCTATATTCGTCTTCTGGGCGTTATTTGGAGTTGGCACGATGACCGTTCTTATTGCTGGTACGTTCCGTCTTCCAGTCACATTCCCGTCTGTGGAAGCTCAGAGCGAATCAGTCCTCTCGGATGCATTCTCCTCAAAATACCGCCACGTCACGCACAAGAAAAAGACCTTTGACCGGGCAGTCAGTCGATATCGTGAGGGTCAGGCGAAATCGTCGCGGCGTGAAATCGGAGAGAAGTGCGCAATGGTCGGCGACCGCCCTCTTTCAGAAATCCTTCAAGCCAACCTCGCCAAAATTACGGCAATTCAACAAGCATGCCCCCTTTCCCCACTGGCGCAACCCGGGTTGACGCTTGCGGAGGCTGATGCGTGCTTGCGTGCACGGATTGAACCCTTCCAGCGATGGTATTGAAAGAAGTAATGAAGTTCCGCGAGCACACACGATATTTTTTCATCGCGAGCGGCCATGCGGACGTGTTGAGTATGCCAGCGGATCCTCGAGGGAAGAGCGGGATCTCTTTCCCACATGAGAACGAGGTGCCAGAGGAGCTGAAGAAGCTGGTGGACGAGATTGCGCAGGCGGAAGGCTTCGATGAGCGGCTAAAGCAAGAAGTGTGGGATGACGACCATGCGAGGAATGTGAGTCTCTCCCTGCGTCTGCGGAACTAGTGCAGGTTACTCAGGTGTCACGATTGTAGACGCTTTTTGCTCTTAGTCTCGAAAGTGAGTATTGGGAATGTGGGTTCGGCGTGGCTGTCTTGCTGACGAATTGTTTAGAAGGAGCACGGCGGTTGATCGAAGCGGCGGAACTTGCAATGGAGATGCTTGCGCGACGCGACCAACTGGCTGTGGTCCCGGAGCAGGATGTGGGCACGGAAGGGGTATCGAAAGATTAGCTGTAGCTGTATACTCATTTGTAGTGGACGGAATACCACATGACTATTACGGATGTTTCCGAAGAGAGGCGTTGGTCGTTCTGAGCTTACTGTACTGGCCACTGTCACCGCCATTCCCAAATGGCCGCACCAGAAGCTGCTTTCAAGGACGTGCCAGAGATATTCGAGGTATGATTTATTCCCTCTCACATTCGTTGTATCGAACATCGTACAGGTCGAATTGGGAGAATCCCTCATCGCGCGAACCGAAGCACTTGGTCCGTATCCCTGAATTCTTGGTGTGCTTCACATTCACCCACGACTCCCCCCAGCGACTTTCCGCGAACTCGGTCCACCGGATCTTTGTCATGTCGTCAAAAGCACTGGACGCGCAGGCCAGCGCGATGTAAGACATCGATCCCACCCGCCGCAGCTGTAGTTTAATCATAAACAGTTCGGCTCGTACCACTACCTTTCCGGCATAGACACGTCATCGTCCGCGTCACTCGCGGCATACATCAACTCGCTCACGTACTCCATCGAGGAACCGCAAGCGTGGTTCGCAAAAGGCCCAACGTGGAAGGTCAAGAATGGTTGCTTTTGGTGCGTGCGTCTTGCAACTGTCTCGATACCTTCCTTACCATTTATTTGCGTCCCTTCTCCACCGACCGCCACTCGCAGTTGTTTCAACGCGTTTTCGCGCGTGGACGTACGTGTAGATGTCAAGATCCCTGGGGGCGTCAATGCATATGTGATAGACCTACGAGGCGAGAGGTGCGTACTGCTCTTTCGTTCCCCCTTCAGCTGCCCATAGGCCGTTCCGGCAGACATCAAGCTACCCCCGAGATCTGGCAAGAAACGTACCTCTCCGCCATCCTTCGCGCCATCATATACTCTGATGACCCGACGTACTTTCTCGAGGCCTATCGCCGGCTAGAGCCCATCTCCACGCTTGATGCAGAACTACGCTTCCTCCAAGCTGCAGAGGCTCTATTCATGAAAGGTACGCACCTGGCACAGAACCATTGTTAAGCGGGACTTAGGATACCCCCTGTAGGGTGGCAAGTGGGATCAGACCCCGAGATCCAGGTTGCGACCATCGTATCGAATCACCTGACCGCCGGCATTTTCAAGTATTTCGGCGACAGTGGGCGTTGGCAACACGCTGCGAACTTGTTCGAAAAGCTGGCTGCGCGCGAACCGGAAGTAGCGTCCTTACTTGCACGGAGTTATATAGGCATGAGTGAGTCTTGCAAAAGGTTGTAACGAAGAACGTGCACCTGACTTTATTTAGATGAGGAAGTCAAGGCGGTACAAATAATGGCCTCCGCGATGAAGCAGACTCCACAGTCGTATCTCTTACTCCATACGCAATGTGACTTCTTGCGGAGTAAGGGCAAGCACGACTGGGCGCTCAAGCTTGCACGCCAGGCGGTCAATTGCGCACCGAGTGAATTCGTGACGTGGGAGAAACTCACGGATATTTATATTGAACTCGGGGAGTACGACTCGGTACGTTCCCAAACCACATTCCATTGTCGAGAGTAATACAAGCGCATGTCCAGGCACTGCTCACGCTCAACTCATGTCCAATGTTCACGTTCAATGGGCGGGACGCACACCGCAACCTCACTGCCTTGCGGCTACACCTTCCAACGAAAGCGGCCGTAGCAGAGATCTTGCCCGAGCGCGAGAAGACAGAAGACGATGAAGCGGACCCAGCCTTGCAGCGTCTACCAGCCCCCGGCCTGCGCGGAACATGGGCACGAGCTTATGCGCTGCTCACGCGGCTTGTGTCGCAAATCGGGTGGGACGAGCTCCTCAAGACGCGGAGCCTTGTCTTCGTGATGGAAGAGGAGTACAGGATGCAGAAGGCGCAGGTGGACATCGCTACGGTGACACGGGACGACGCGGACGCGGACGACGACGCCTCGACAAAAGGCGTGCATATACCGACGTCTGCGAGTCACCTAGACTCGCCCACGTCGAGTGCTAGCAATAGCCCCACGATCGAATTTACCAACGAAGCGGAGGTTAATACGATCCCGACCATCCGGATCTCCACTGAGTCTGCGCGCGAGGAGACGGTGAGAGCGCAGAAAGCCGCAGCGACGGTGAATGGCGTCGAAAACATAAATGGAGACCCTGTGCCGGAGGGGCTACAGCAACCTGTTCAAGCGGCGGCTGGAGAAGGCAATGGGGAGAACAAAGACGCCTCGACTGGGCAAGAGTCCTTCTCGTTTAGTAACAAACGCCTGTGCGAGCGCTGGCTTGATAATCTATTCATGGTGCTGTACGAGGTGAGTCTCCACGTTGTGCGCTTTTGTGCCTCGTGCCGACCCTGTGCCAGGATCTGCGGGTTTGGACGATCTTCCGCGCGGAAGTCGCGCATTTCAAAACGCAGCACGTGGCGTACCGCAAGACGGGCTTGGAATGGGAGATCCTCGGTGACCTCGGTCTGCGGCTTCATCACAAAGAGGAGGCGAAGGAAGCGTTCCAGCGGGCGTTGGACACCCCCCGGTATTCGATCAAACCATGGGCAAAGCTGGTGGACATGTACGCGGAAGAAGGCGACTTGATGAGGACGCTGCAGGCCGCAATACGCGTCGCAGCTTACCAGTATGGAGAGTATTCTGAACTTTCGGTATGTTCGCATCATGACGTTATCTGTATGGATTTCTGATTTGGGAAACCACGACGATCGCTCTCGCAGTACCCGACACAGATAGCGCGCTGGCTATACAAATTGGAACAAGTCCACGGACACGCAAAAATATGGAACACGCTGCTGAGTATGGGCCTACCAGAGCCGATTTTACACGTCATGCAGGGGTACCTGCAATATGGACTGCGGTTTAAAGTGGAAGGGTCTGAGTTCTGAGGCAGGGGACTTGTCATTATGTCTTTACTTTTCTTTATTATCCTGTCGTGCCTACGGCGTGCAGCGCAAGATGATATCCTTAAATTATAAAAAGTCGAGTCGAGGCGAGCGTTACAAATCTTGTGGCCCCTTTGAACATAATCACGGGTTTTCGGTTCAGTCGGCTGATCCTTCGTTAAACGCCACGACAATGTCCCTCTCCCCGCCCATTCGGAGACTCTCCATCTCCAGCAGCGCCAGCAGCAGTAAGCGTGAAGAGGATTTGATAAACGCCTACGAAGCGGAGGAGGAGCGCATCATAAATGTACTCTCGCGCAAACTCGAAAAGGTTCGTCTTCATATTATGAACGGTACGAGAGGGGTTGATGTTGACAGCCAACATCCACGCCAGCTCCAGGAAGAGAAGATTGAGCTCGAGAACGTGCTCGAGGCCGAGTCAGAATCACATGTAAACCGTCTCTCCCGCGAGCTGTCAGCGCTGCGGCTTGCGCAGCAGCTTGCGAGCCAGCAGAATGGGGGGTCGCCAGGGGCGGCGAGTGTCGGTGTCAACGGCGACGGCACACAATCGCCGACGCTCCTCCGTCTTCCCAACCCGCTCGCGCCGAGTTCCGAAGATATGCTCGAGGCCATGCGCCGCGAGAACGAGCAGCTGCGCAGTCGTCTAGTCGACACCGAGCGTGAGTTCATCCGGATATCGCGGCTCAACGAGATCTACAGGGAAGAGCTGATCCAGCATCGGCGGCGGGTAACGTTTTTTACGTTTTTCTTTCGCTTTGTGGCGTCGCTCAAATTTATGTTGTGACAGCTCGGACTACCCGTCGATAACCTCATCGGTCTATCCGCGCACGACCCGTACTTCCAGCCTACCCACCACCGCCGCTCCTCGTCCAGCACCTCCTCACCCTCAATGTCCAACTTGCTTCCCCTAGGCGCACACGCCGTACGCACATCGCCAAGCGTCGCGATCCCACGTCCGCCCTCGCAGATCCACCGCCCGACGAACGTAGTCTCAGAATCGACCACGCCGCTCTCGCACTCCCCCTCATCGGCCTCAGACTCACCCTACCTCTCGCCCTCCCTCTCCACGCACCCAGCGAGCTTCGCGACAGCCGCGACGACCCCGCCGTCCTCCTCCGCCCCGCGCCCCCTCTCCTCCTCCACGGGCGCCCAACAGCAACCCCTCTCGTACCCCTCCGTACCGCCGCCCTCGCTTTCGTCGTCTTATGCGGGGCCGGACTCACCTGTCGAACTGCGCGGAAGTCGTTGGCGCCATGGATCTATCCATGAGCTCCGCGAGGATAGCCGTAGCGCCTCGCGCCATAGGAGCGTCGAGCGCGGTGCGCGCGTAGCGGAGACGGGCCAGCTTGTTCCCCGCAGTCGTGCGGGGAGTTTCGTGCCTGGTGCTAACAACAACGCTCCGCCGCCGCCTCCTGCGCCTCCTGCGCAGACCAATATGCCTCCCTCTCCTGAAGTCGGACTATCGACATCGTGAATGATCACCGCATGTGACACCCTAGCGATTTGACAGCTCTTGTTAATTTTTTGTTCCCTCCCTTCCCCAAGAGCCCCTGTGAGACTTTGTATTACCGCTACTTTCCCACTCCTCCACCCTAGTTTTTGAGGCCTTCCGCGGCCGCAGCAGCAGATCTACATTTGACGTATGACTGTAGTTTTGTACATTATCAGATAGGCACACCATGTTTTTGTGGAATTCTTAATCCCGCTTCGTCTTCACGCCAGCTGGAAGAACCGGATGTTTTCGGAATCGAATATCTACTGGTCAAACGAGCTGTATAGCCTAACGAAAATGCAACTATGTAGGGAACCAAAATATGGTAAAATACACGGGGGAAAAAAGATCGGTCGGTATACAAGTGACTGGCGCAAAAGAAAAAAAAAGGGTGTAGTAACGAAAGTCAAAACGAGCGAGTGGCATACAGAGTGGGTCGAGTCTCGGATGGAGCATCAATCATTACACACGAAACGCCGATATACAGGCGTGTTTTGTCTCAGTCTACCTTCTTGGCCTCCAGCGCCTTCCGCTCCAACACCTCGACGAATTTTCGGGGGAACCAGCCTTCGCGACCTTCCCGCGTCCGGCCCTTCCACCATTCCGTCTCGACCTCAACGCGCGGGTCGACCTCCATGCCCGTGCTAGGATCCAGCTTTCCCATAATAGCGACGATCTCGTTCTCCTGCAAACCGAGTTCTGACGGCGTGGACGCCTGGAACGGGTACAGCGTGCGCGCGAACGAGAGCTGGGACGGATCGAGCGGGGGCAGGACCTGTCCGCTCGGTATGAGTACGCCCTGCTGCTGCGGTTGCTGCTGCTGCTGCCGCGCGGCGCGCTCAGCCATGAGCTTGACGAGCTTGTGCATTGCGTAGGGGATACCGAGCATAGCGAGGAAGAAGAACACGAGCGGTTTCTTGCTCGCGTTGGGCGGTGCCGGCGCTGGGCCCTGCACAGGCCGTCCATTGAGGAACTCGCGGAACTCGCCGCGCATCTCGCCGCGCGCGCCGTTTCTGCGGCCTGTGAGCAAATCGCGGAGCCAGCGCACGAGGCCGAAGAGGCCGAGCACGCTGCCGAGGGCATTGCGCAGTTGTGCGAATTGGTCGACGACGCCTGCGAGGGCGAAGAAGGACGAGTGGGTCGCCATGAAGGTTGACTCGAGCATCTGGGCGAGGCCTGCGAAGGTCTGCACGACTGAGTGGAGGAGCTGGAAGGTCGTTGCTGTCGTTGACTCGAGCGCTTGTGTTACGCTTGGATTGGACGGATCGAATGGCATGCCTGGCTGGCCGTACATGCCCATGCCGCCCATGCCACCACCCATGCCCATTCCCATCCCGCCATAGGTACCCCCGTACATGTTGTTCATCCCATAGCCACCTAAGCCTCCGTAGCCACCTAAGCCGCCATACCCCCCCAGAGAACCAACGCCTCCATAGACGGAGGAACCATAGGGTGAGTACGAGTTTGTGCCGAAGCGGTTGTAGGGGTTGGAGAAAGGTGAGGCGAATGGGGAGGCTGTTGAAGGTGTCGCAGGAGATGCAAAGGAGGCAGGACGGGCGGGGACGGAGGGTGGAGTCGTGGTTGAGGCGCTGGGTGAGCTTGTGGAGACGGCAGGAACTGAGGTGGTTGGGACTGTGGATGGAGACGATGGCGAAGCTGCAGCGGCGATAGTACCGCTACGCTCCCACGGCTTAGGAGGCGAGCCCATCGAGCAGAGATACTCCAATTAGATAGAACCTAATAATGTTTCAATGTGTCAGACAGACTCAGAGGGGTTGAAATCAACCCGAACAGACCAGGAAAGAAGAGAGATTGATGCAGCAGGAGAGAGACGATGAGAGAGACGAGATGGATGTGTTGTGGGAGAAACCAGGGCCGACAAAGGCCGAATGTGAATTCACGAGCCTCACTCAACTCCGGAATGAAACCAGCCATGTTAACCGTACAACAGACAACGATAAACCTTAAACATATCACTGATCAATCACAACATATCCGAGTCCTCGTCAATCCCCCGCAGAACATCAGCCCGTACACGGTACCGTTTCGTCTCCAACACCGGCTCATTTGTAAACGCGTCAAACACAGCCGTTCCACTCGGGCCCAGCCTCGGAACACGCTGCGTCACCGTCACAAACTCTACTCCGGATCCAGGGCTTGACGAATACTTGTTTGGCGAAAGGTACATGTGCTGGGCGTGCTGGCGACGGAGACCGCGCTCTTGTGTGTTCTGCTCCATCATCGAAGGGCCCATGCGCGAAGGGCCTGCAATGGGGGGCGGCGACGGTGAAGGTGATGGCGAAAAGCTAACATTGGGCGGTACGTTTCCGGGCTCAGCCCAGGGGGTAAGGGACTTCTGCCTGTTCTCGCGGCCGGGATAGGGCCAAGGAGTGAGGGACCTGCCGCGACACTGCTGCTGTCCAGACTCAGACGTCTCCGTCGGGGCGTACTCATAGCTCGACTCGTTCTCAAACTCCTCCTTCATAGCGAATGCCTCCGGCTCCTCCTCCTGGTCCAAGTTCGCGATGACCTGCTCGTACTCCCGCTGAAGCGCCGTCAGCCGCTCGCGCAGGATGCGCTCTTGCTCCTCGAAAAGTCGGTGGATCTGCTCGATGCGGATCCGCTGTCCCTCCGCACGCCGCTGTACTTCGACGCGCTGACGGCCAGCTTGCACGTCATGTAGCTGCGAGCGCAGGACACGGCCGCGCTCTACGATCGACGCCATGCTGTCCGCTACACTCACAGACGAGGCGATGCTACCTTCGCGCCAGTTCTCCTGCCTCTGCTCGCCGTGCCGCTGGGCCCTCGGCGTGCGGAGCGCCGACACCGGCTCGAAGTGCACCCGAGGCGGCGTCTGCGGGGATGAGGTGTCGGAGTTGGTGTCGGATCCCGAGTCGGAGTCGCCGCCGTCGGTGCCTGATTCGCTTTCCGAGTCGTTGTCGGTGATGTCCACGTCTTCGGAGGTGGTGTTGGTGTAGCCTTGCTCTATCGGACCACCGGGCACGGGTTCTAAGGACCGTTCCCTGTCGAAGACCAGCCGGATGCCTTGGCCGGTTTCGCTGGGTGCGGCAACGATGTTGTTCTTGTTATCCTCGCCGAAGGCAGCCACATACGCATTCAAGCGCTTCTCCATGCGGCCTTTGGCATTGGGACGAAGAGAGTAACCGTGAGACATGGTTAATTGTGATGGGATTTAACAAGCGGGTAAGAGAGTGGGGGTGGATGAGAAGAATGGGGATTTTGCTGATGTTTGCTTGCTGTAGATGCGGCAGGATATATAGCGCACGACCTCAACTTCAAATGCGCCATTGCGTATCGCTTTGTTGTACTGTGGTCCACATCAAATGTGGTTGTAGCGCCCAGTTTTGTGACCGCATTGGCCTATGTTCGTTTGTGGCCTTTTCGCCACGTGCCCAAATAGGCCTTGAAGCATGTCTGTCAAGCGAAAGACTGTATGGCTCTAACCACAAGTGGTGGCGTACAGAAAGCTGAGCCATCTCGAAGAGATATTCCCTTCCTCCGTAGTCTGGTCTCCCGCTGAAAGGTTCATTCCACTTCAGGCTGTGCCTCGGAAACGTCTTGTACTGGATCTCAATGCCACATACCTGTTTCTTGCTACGGGTTCGTCCACGCTTTGTTCCGGACGTCTGATCGCATTTCCACGAAACATCCACGCTGCCTGACCGGTATCGCGTGTCCGAGCGATCCACAAATCTAACTCTTGGTCCGGCTCCTGTTGACCTCGCTTGTACTGACTAAAGCGGAAGTAGACTCGGGTCCAACCGAAATCCTGAATGAATAATGGTCCTGTCAAACCTCCAAAGCTAAACAGCAAACGAATATGGCTAGTGCGAAAGTCCTCTTCTTATCGATCTGTCTGGCTCTGCAGCATCTCACCAAGCAGTTGTGTCTGCAACATCCACTTGATTTGGTGGATATTGCAAACACAACTGATGTTTACAGAGGCTGAGTCACTGACCTATAAATGATACGGTCTCGTCTCGTCTTAGTCTCTATACACGCAAACAGTCTTATTCTCTTCATATCTCCCTAGTCGTAAGCACCAACGCCTGCTATCAACGCCAAATTCCATCAAGGACCTCAAGTTTGCTCGCAAGTCGCACAAACCCACCGTCTCAAGTCCACCACACCCGTCGTCACCATGCGTCTCGGTCTCAACGTCCTGACCAACTTCCTCCACTCTCTCAAGCCCCGCAAACTCCTCTCCAGCTCCCGCAAAACATACCTCCCGAACATCTTCGTACGTCACAACCCGCGCCTCGCCGCGCGTGCCGCCAGACTCCGCGCCTCCAAAAGCGCCAGCAGGATCCACAACACGCCGTCCTTCACCAGCACCTCTGACACCCGCCGGCGCCGCCACGCACGCTCCCTCCGGCGCAGCACCACCAACGCGGCGACCCCTAGCTCCCCCACTCAAATACCCAGCTACCCCCAGCCGCCCGGTGCCTACGCCTGCGCTGCTCCCAACAGCGTCCCTAACGCCCCCATCACGGACCCGACGGCTCCGCTCGTCGCGCAGAAAGTCTTCTTCGACGAGCTGTACAAGCAGCGCGCGGTGCTCATGCGCGCCACTGCTGAAGCCGAGGAACGTCAGCGCCGTCGCGCAGAGGAGGACGCAGTGTACTTGCGGCTGCTTGCCGAGGACCAGCGGAAGGCCCAGGAGGCACTGCGCCGGGCTGAGGCTGAGGAGGCACAGCGTCTTGAGGAGGAGGAGCGTATGTTCAAGGAGGAACTCGAGAATAGGGAGCGTCGTAGGCGCCGGAGGCGCGAGTCTGAGGAACGCAGGCGCAGGCGCGTTGCGCGCGAGGAACGCAGGGAGAAAGCGCGCGTCGAGAGGAACGCCTCGAAGAAGACCTCCAGGAGCAAGAGCAGCTTGAGCAAGAACGCCTCAAGAAGGAGCAAGAGGCCCTGCGCCAGAAGGCTGCTGCAGAGGTAGCGCTGGCGGAACAGGTGGCCGACTGGCACCGCTATTACGAGGAGAAGTGGGCCGTGCTGCGCGCGGACGTCGAGATCCCCCCGCTCGTCTTCTCTGATATCCCGTGGCCGCTGTTCGGGGTCCCCATGAGCGCCGAGGATATCACGCTCGAGCGCGTCCAGGAGTTTCTGTGTCATCCCCAGCGTGAGTCCGTGTTGAGCGCGGGCGCGGTCAAGTCCCTTCGCTCGGAGATGCTGCGTTGGCACCCGGACAAGTTCAACGCCAAGGTGATCAATAAGGTTATAGAAGGCGAACGTGAGGAGGTAATGGAGGCCGCGGGGAAGGTTGCTCGTTTCTTGACTCAACTTACTGCGGAGATGCAAGGTCGTTATGCCTGACTTTAAAATCCTATGCCATGTTATGTATGCTTATGCCAATCTTGATGTAATTGTCTCTCATACTTTTACCTTTTATATGATAGTTTAACGCCCCCTCCCCCTATCGACGACATGAGCAAAGTGTATGTACCATAGTTCCGCAACCCTTGCATCATTCGTTTGCGTTATTATAGTTTGCATCGCGTGCACTCTCCCACACTTGGGTGGGACGCTCTATTGGTGTATTACAGTAAGTATGCATTCGGCTAGGCAATCATTGGGTCACTTGAAATAGTATAAATTCAGCAGGTCGCACCGTGACTACAGTCAGTTAAGTACCAATACAGAGACTTTTAGTATTACAATAAGTTAATAGATTTCGACATGCGAAACGCGAGCATATCACGCTACGGTTGAGACACTGCACCATGTTCTAACAGCAGTTTCTTCAGTTCATTTGACTCAGCCACTTGGAATGGGGTCATGCCCTGCCCATCCTTCTCATCCACCTTCGCTCCATAACCGAGAAGCAGTCGAGCGACCTCGAGTGACCCTCCAGACGAGGCTAGATGTAACGCAGTTGAGTGATCGTCGCGAGGTATATTTGGGTCGGCTCCATGCTCCAGTAGATGCCGCACGACGTCGACTATCTTTCCCTCCACGAGAGAGCGGTCGGTTAAGGCCTCGCACAACGGTGTCTTGCCGCCTCCATTCTGCAAGTTGACGTCTGCGTTGTATTTGAGTAGGACCTGGACAGCGTCGAGCTGCCTTCCATCAGCTGCATAATGCAGTGGTGTCCAGCGTCCAGAGCCACAAGCGTTTGAATCTGCGCCGTGATCGAGTAGCCATCGCATGATATCGACCTGTCCATTTAGCGACGCCACGTGTAGTGGAGTATCCGGGACAGCGTCTTGAACACCCATCGCCGCTCCATATCTGTAGAGTAAGTCCGCGGCACGGAAGTGTCTCTTGGATAAAGCAGCCAGAAGCGGGGCGACAGTGAGACCACCAGTTGCATTCACTTGTTCGGGATGCTTCATGATCAAACGTTCCGTCAGGTCATAGAACCCACAGAATGCGGCATAGTAAAGCGGAGTACCAACACCGACATCACTTGACACTATGAAAAAGGACCAGCTTTCGTCTATGTTGTGTACCTGGTGCCACGCAGCGAAATGTGGCTTGGAGCTGTCAAATAGATCATCCATCCCATCCTGTATACGTGACGCCACGTTGTGGAATTGCGCATGGTCTACCCAGTGTTGAGCAGCGTAATCCGACAGAGGAGGCCTATTGACATCGCTCGTTGCAGTGTGTTCGTCCAGCTGGAGCAGTGTCGCCAGGCATGCTTGCGCCATCATTGTATGGGCTGGCTCGAGGTCAATGTGAAATCGCGAAACATCCCGATCGGGTGATTTTGCGAGACGAGGTGACGTGAGGTATTCTTTCACGGAAAAGTGCGAGAATTGTACCACCCGCGAATATTGTCTGGGGACGATAGCGATCAAACTAGAACAGGTTGAGAGTACGGCCGCCTCTTGATCATCCCAGCGCCAGTCCTCTCTCAACTTCGGAATCCCTCCCGAGCTCGATGCTTGGAAATCAAACGCGAGTAGCTCAGCAAGCTCCTCGACGCGAAGCGGTCGGGAAGCGACGGTAAGGCACTGCAACAGACGATGCGCGTTATTCTGTTGAGCCTTATTGATGCCCTTCAGTATTCGGTCGTATGTTTCGTCCAAGGACTCAGGCAATTCGCTAAGAAATTGACGAAGGTCGGATGGGAAGCAGTGTTGTAGCGCTTCCAGCTGGCAGAATACCCATCTGAACCTGTACAACGACATAAGAACCGACTTTTAGCATAGATAAACTTGACGCCCTTACATTCCATCGGCTCTTTCTGTTAGCGTCTCGATCACCAGATTTTGATCTTCTGCTCTCCATCTCCTCATCGCTGCACTCGGGGACAAATTGACGGCATTTCGAACGTAGTTCGCGATGTCCGCTTTTTGTCCGCTTTCGTCATGAAGAGAGACCGAACGAAACGCCAGCGGCTCGAGGACATCTCGGATGTCGACCTCTGGACGGCTGGTCGCACAAATGTAAAGTTCACGAAGGTAAAGGTCAACGAGTTCCTTCACAAGTTGAAGGACCTCGGAACGAGAAGAGAGGAACCCTGAGTCTGGACATTCGTCGATCGCATCCAGGACAATGAAAACTGGGCCGTGTGACAGCAGTCTCAGCATTTCTTTGAGACATTCCTTCAAAGTGACGTCACTCGGCTGTTGAGTACCATCTTTGTGTTCCTTGTACATGCGGTGGAGAATGTCACAACAGGGATTAGAGTGAGTGGAAAGCTGAAATACGAGAGAGCGCAGGAGGTCGTGGCAGGTTTGCTTGCTGACATCCCTAAAGTCGAAGTAGAAGTACGCCATGATCGCTGATCCGGTCTTGCATACACCCGTGATGCCCTGGATGACAGAGGAACTATCGAAAAGTAAGTTCCGAGAGTAAGGAGGCAAGGGCCAACAAACCATATGACGCTCTTCCCAGAACCCGCTATCGTAATCAGTATCTGTCAGAAGGCGCTGGCCAGAAAAAACAATGCTGGGAGAACGCACGTTTTCCATAGATCCACAAAGAGAGCCGGTAGACTTCCATTGATGACGATACTGCCTTGAAAGAGCCATGCCGCTGTTCCCTCGTGTTGAGCCTTTTGTGCAATATTGTGATTTGTGGATGGATCGGCGGGAGAAAGCCAAGCTTGCAGGAGCTGCTTCAACTGGTTCCCTGTGAGTAAGTTTAAGCGCGAGCAGTGAGCAACGGAGTCACGAAGTCACGAACACTTGATTTCGTCTATGCCCTGCGTGATCCTCAGCACCTCCGCAAGCGCCATCCGAGCCTCCTCTTGCGTTAATCTGTCCAACTTTTTGAGCGCATCCTCCAGATCAGTCAATCCAGCCAATTTCCGCAGGAACTTTTCTATGTGTACTTAAGTGATGATTCATAGACAGCCAAACAGAAACTCACTTGTTGATCCTCGCTTTAACTCTTTCGTTGCGATCCCAAAGATCCTAATCACTTCTACCATTATTTGTGTGATGATGTCTGTCATTGCCGTAGTCGGCGCAACCTTTGTGTACGTTTCGAGTCGTGTAAAAAAGCAGCCAATTCGTTCGAAGAGCTCTGCAAGAATATCTTTGCTCGCTGAGACACTCTGGGCTGCCTATGAGACCTCAAACATGAGAACTATCCGCACAAAAGTTGATAGGATACTTGCCGAAATGAAGACACCAATGCCTGTGAATATTACGCTTGCTGGCGAAAATGCCTACAAAATATATATCAGAGGAACGGTCAAGGCTTACATAGGCGCAAAATGAAGACTTACCAAACTGACCCCCGCAGAAACGGTGCCGGAAAATGCGCTGAGAACGTTGACAGTTGGGCCCAACCATTTCGTCAACCTCTCATCGCCACTGCGAGATTTGTCGAATTCTTGCACTTGATCTTGGAGGATAGCAAGGATGGCGGTAGTAGAGTCGCACAATTGCAACTGGGAGGCGAGCGGATGTAAGAAAAGGTTTTTCTTAGTTTGCTTTTGGTAGGATTCCAGGGCAGCTTGAAAGATGGCTAGGAAGCGAGAGGAATCTCCCGGTGTGGTTGACGTTGATGTCTGGGACATGACAAGAGCTGGAAATCGTGGAGGAAACGATCGAGTTATTGGAAGGTTGATTGTGTGGATAAGGATTGGGAACACGGGGCAGATTCAGGGTGCGCCAGAGGCCAGAGGTTGCACACAGCCTCATGGCCGGACTTCTCAAGACGCTGGTGGCGATAGACGCGCAGATAGCTGTATCACACATTACTACTATGTGGTCTGTCGCAAATGAGGGAGGGGTTTACACCAAGGATATTGAGGGTTCCTCAGGACTCAGATAAGCGGATCTGCGAACCTGGGCATAGTAGTAGCGATCAATGACAATGGGGCTATGCATGGAGACAACAGCTGGGACACCCACTCTGAGTCCTGGCGATTATTGTAGCAGGCCTATGAACTTCACAACAGACGACTCAGCCCTAGATTGAGCTGGATCTCAAGTTACTATATCATGCTCTTCTCGCTGATGTCAAAGCAAAGAAGATTCTATCAACGGGTCTCTTTTCCCCGTTTGTAACTTATGCTGCAGTCCCTGGCACAGTCCATGTCGTGGTCAGCCATCCTTCTAAGATACAACCGCTGGCATATCCATGTTAAGGCATGTCAACATGATAACATATAGGAGAGAAGCGAAGAGAGAAGGAAATGAAATGGAGAGACCGAGCAGATGTAAAATGAGATGAACCCGGTCACTATCCCCTCGCATGCGACCTCACCGATCATCTACATCCACCTGCGTTCTGTGACGTTCGTCGTAGTCTGTGACCGCGAAGGCGCAGAACCCCGCTACCCTAGAATGGCGTGATGCGCCGTCGTTCAATACTGTGGGGCAAGGAGGGTGTGCTGCAGGATATCATAGACGAGGTGCTCACGCAAGGCGTGTGGATCATCCGGACTCGCAGGTTGCGCAGCTAGGAGTTTATCGAGACGCACCTGATAATCCGCCTTGTGATCACGACGGCGCTGTTGCGGAAGGAGCGCGAGCGCGCCATGGGCGTCATCAAGGCTGCGATCACGAAGGATGTCGCGAAGCGGAAACTTGAATGAGCGGGCGTGCTAGCCTGCATACCGATTTGGAGCTCTCCATCATTCGTTTGCGTTATTATAGTCTACATCGTGTGTCCTCTCCCACACTTGCGTGGGACGCTCTATTGCAGTATCGAGTATGTATTCGGCTAGGCAAACATTGGGTCGAACGCCACTTGGAGATAGTATAAATTCAGCCGATCACATCGTGACTATAGTCAGTTAAGTACCAATACCGTCAGAGACGTCTAGTATTACAGTGATGGATTTGGACATGCGTAACGTGAGAATATGATGCTACGGCTGAGGCACTGCGTCATGTTCCAACAGCAGTTCCTTCAGTTCATTTGACTCGGCTACATGCAATGGTGTCCTGCCCTCCCCATTCTTCTCATCCACCTTCGCGCCATAACTGAGGAGCAGTCGAGCAATCTCGAGCGACCCTTTGGATGAGGCTTGATGTAACGCGGTTGAGTGATCGCGGTCAGGTATATTCGGGTCGGCTCCATGCTCCAGGAGTTGCCGCACGATTTCAACTATATTTCCTTCCAGGGAAGAGCGGGCTAAGGCCTCGCACAACGGAGTCTGGCCGGCTTCATTTTTCAAGTTGATGTCTGCGTTGTATTTGAGTAGGACCTGGACAGCGTCGAGCTGCAAATAGTCTGCTGCATAGTGAAATGGTGTCCAGCGTCCAATAGAGTCACAAGCATTTGAATCTGCACCGTGATCGAGTAGCCATCGTATGATATCGGCCTGTCCATTTGCTGACGCCGCGTGTAGTGGAGTATCCCGGACAGCGTCTTGAACATCCATCGCCGCTCCATGTCTGTAGAGTAAGTCCGCGGCCCGGAAATGTCTCTTGGACAAAGCAGCCAGAAGCGGGGCGAGAACGAGACCACCATATGCATTCACTTGTTCGGGATGCTTCATGATCAAACGTTCTGTCAGGTCATAGAACCCACAGAATGCGGCATAGTAAAGCGGTGTACCAACACTGGTATTACTTGGTGGATGGAAATAGGACCAGTTTTCGTCTATGTTGTACACCTGGTGCCACGCTGCGAAATGTGGTTTGGAGATGTCAAATAGATCATCAATCCCATCCTGTATCCGTGCTGAAACGTTGTGGAATTGCGCATGGTCTACCCAGTGTTGAGCGGCGTATTCCGACAGAGGAGGCCTATTGACATTGCTCGCTGCAGTGTGATCGTCCAGCTGGAGCAGTGTCGCCAGGCATGCTTGCGCCATCATTGTATGGGCTGGCTCGAGGTCAATGTGAAATCGCGAAACATCACGATCGGGTGATTTCGCGAGACGAGGTGACATGAGGTATTCTTTCACTGAAAAGTGCGAGAATTGTACGACCGGCGATTCATCTCCGGGAACGATAGCGATCAAACTAGAACAGGTTGAGAGTACGGCCTCTTCTTGATCCTCCCAGCGCCAGTCCTCCCTCAATTTCGGAATCCCTCCCGAGCTCGATGCCTGGAAATCAAATGCCAGTAGCTCCGCGAGCTCCTCGACGCGAAGCGGTCGGGAAGCAACGGTAAGGCACTGCAGCAGACGATGCGCGTTATTCTTTTGTGCCTTATTGATTGCCTTCAGTATCCGGTCGTATGTTTCGTCCAGGGACTCGGGCAATTCATTGAGAAATTGACGAAGGTTGGGTGGGAAGCAATATTGCAGCGTCTCCAACTGGCAGTATACCCATCTGAACCTGTACGACGACGTAAGAAACGACTTTTAGCATAGAATAACTTGACGCCCTTACATTCCATCGGCTCTCTCTGTTAGCGTCTCGATCACCATATTTTTATCTTCTGCTCTCCATCTCCTCATCGCTGTACTCGGGGACGAATTGACGACGGTTCGAATGTAGTCCGCGATGTCTGTTTTTTGTCCGCTCTCGTCATGCAAGGAGACCGAACGAGACGCTAGGGGCTCGAAAACAGCTCGGATGTCGACCTCTGGACGGCTAGTCGCACAAATGTGAAGTCCACGCAGGCGAAGCTCGACGAGTTCCTTCACGAGTTGGAGGACCTCGGAACGGGGAGGGGGAAACCCAGGAGAGTCTGGGCATTCGTCGATCGCATCCAGGATAAGGAAAGTTGGACCGTGAGTCATCAGTCTCAACATTTCTTTGAGACATTCCTTCAAAGTGTCGTCACTCGCCTGTAGAGTACCATTCTTGTGTGTCTTGTACATGCGGTGGAGAATGTCACAGCAGGGACTAGAGTGAGTGGAAAGCTGAAATACAAGAGAGCGGAGGAGGTCGTGACAGGTCTGCTTGCTGAGATCCCTGAAATCGAAGTAGAAGTACGCCATGATCGCTGATCCAGTCTCGCATACACCCGTGATGTCCTGGATGACAGAGGAACTAGCGAAAAGTAAGTTCTGAGAGTAAGGAGACAAGGGCCAACAAACCATATCACGCTCTTCCCAGAACCCGCTGCGATAATCAGGATCTGTCAGAAGGCGCTCGCCAAAAAAGTAATGCTGGCAGAACACACGTTTTCCGTGGATCCACAAGAAAGAGCCAACAGACTTCCATTCGACGACGATCCTGCCTTGAAAGAGCCACGTCGCCGTTCCCTCGTGCTGAACCTTTTGTGCAATATTGTGATTTGTGGATGGATCGGCGGGAGAAAGCCAGGCTTGCAGGAGCTGTTTCAACTGGTTCCCTGTGAGTAAGTTTAAGCGCGGACAGCGAGCGACCAAGTCACGAAGTCACGAACACTTGATTTCGTCTATGCCCTGCGTGATCCTCAGCACCTCCGCAAGCGCCATCCGAGCCTCCTCTTGCGTCAATCTGTCCAGCTTTTTGAGCGCATCCTCCAGATTAGTCAATCCAGCCAATTTCCGCATGAACTTTTCTATGCGTACTTTAGTAATCATTCATAGACAGTGAAACAGAAACTCACTTGTTGATCCTCGCTTTAACTCTTTCGTTGCGATCCCAAAGATCCTAATCACTTCTACCATTATTTGCGTGATGATGTCTGTCATTGCCGTAGTCGGCGCAACTTTTGTGTACGTTTCGAGTCGTGTAAAAAAGCAGCCGATGCGTTCGAAGAGCTCTGCAAGAACATCTTTGCTCGCTGAAACACTCTGGGCTGCCTATGAGACCTCAAACGTGAGAACGATCCGCACAGAAGTTGATAGGATACTTGCCGAAATGAAGACACCAATGCCTGTGAATATTACGCTTGCTGGCGAAAACGCCTACAAATATATCAGAGGAATGGTCAAGGCTTACATAGGCGCAAAAGTGAAGACCTACCAAACTGACACCCCCAGAAACGGTGGCGGAAAATGCGCTGAGAACGTTGACAGTTGGACCCAACCACTTTGTCGACCTCTCATCGCCACTGCAAGATTTGTCGAATTCTTGCACTTGATCTTGTAGGATAGCAAGGATGGCGGTAGTAGAGTCGCACAATTGCAACTGGGAAGCAAGTGGATGTACGAGAAGATCGCTCTTAGTCTGCTTTTGATAGGATTTCAGGGCAGCTTGAAAGATGGATAGGAAGCGTGAGGAATCTGCCGCTGTGGTTGACGTTGACGTCTGGGACATGACAAGAGCTAGCAACTGTGGAGAAAATGATCAAGTTAATCGAAGGTTGACGGTACGACTGAGGGTGGACACCGCCTGATGGCCAGGCTTCCCAAGACGGTAGCAACTCGGAGCGCCGGTGATGATAGACGCACAGATAGCATACGGATTTGTATCACACATTACCGCATGGTCAGCGTCGCAAATCAGGAAGGGGTTAGTACCACAAGGAAGTTGAGGGTTCCTCAGAACTAAGCGGATCTCGAAGCCTGGCATAGTGCAATGGGGCTAGTATGCCGCATCGAGACAACCCAACCACTCTGAATCCCAGTGCATACTGTAGCGAGTCTATGAACTACACAACTCTGATTACTTTTCTCTCCTGCTATCTAGATCCTTGCTTTAACCTCTCTTTAACCGTCGTGAGGACCGTGACGACCAAGCTGACTGTTCTTCAATGTAAATCGGAGGTCAGTTCGCGTGTTAGACCTGTCCATCAGCAAAATCGGTTAAAGAATAGAAGCGCTTATGATCGATCGCAAACGGCCGAAACGGCCCAATCCAAGTAGATATTGCGATCGCTTATGATGGGTTACCGTTTTTAAATATGAGATGTGATTTATAATTGTGCAGGTAAATTAGAATTCTGTCAATCAATTCAATAGATTGCAATTGTCGTTATTGTTGCAAAATATAAGAGGTTATAATAAAATAATGTGATTTAAACGGAGATTTGAGCCCACCAATGACACGTCTTACTTTATCTGATCATGTTTCACATTTCTTATTGTATATCTGTCATTGTCATATCTTATTACATCATCATCTAGTTACATCTGATCTTATCTAAGGTGCATAATTTTGCATCAGTATGGATTTGAACACAGGACCTCATAGCAGCACTTACCAGAAAAACCTTAAGAAAAACAACCACTACACCAAATCGCTCATATGGATTGAACCGTTGGCTCTCTTATATTTAGCGTGCTTGTCAAAATAAGTTGACTTTGTCATTTTGACAAAGTCGCCGTTAGTGTTGGTAAAATTCGGTTCCGAACTTCGGTCCGAACCCGAACTGGACCCCAATTTGAGGTTCAGGTTCAGTGTTAGACCTGGACCGGACCGATGGTTCCATTTGGGGTTCGGCAGTTTCCTGAACCCCTCTGAATGTGTTCTAACCGGGTTCGAACCGAACCCCAAATTTATTGAAAGTAAAGATACAGTATTGAAAAAAAAATTGAGACAACTACGCGAAATCGTTAAAGTGCTGTATGTGCACTAGTTGACACTTGGTCTGAGATTCAAAGTCCTTTATGAGCACTGTGGGAATTTGTGTGGCGAGGCGACCCTGTGCCGCGTGTATCAATTCCTTATTGATTGTCGTCTTCCACCTCGTCGACCTCCTCCCCATCCTGTGGCAAGACGCCCTTCAGCCACGCCACCTCAGGAAATGGCATCATCAAGATGTCCTCTTCGATTGTGCGGTTCAAGAGCACAGGAGCATCGTGTTCTCCAGTTGGCTCTGCAAGATTACAAGATGTCCTCTTCGATCGTGCCTTCGGCCCTTCATTCTCGCCTTTCAGGATTTCTCAGTCTTTCCCCCTTTCAGTGAGCGTCCTTTCCTCCATGGATACACTAACTCAATTACCCAGCCTCTTTTCCCACAGATTGTGTGGTCCCATTGACTATACCCCGAAGTGCGCGACACGCCGACACCAGGCCCAAATACACCCTGGACCTTCCCAAACCCATTGCGGTTTGTGTGCCACTGCTGTCGGTACCCCGCTCTCGGGTTCGTTAAACCAGGGGGCTCAACGGTGAGTGGTTCAGAATTGGTTCCGTCGAGGAACACCAGTTGTATAGCGCCAAAAATTGGCTTAAAAACAGTACGTGTTGGTGTACTCTCGAAGTCATTGCACCCTGCTACTGTTTGTTACTACAGGGCTATGCTACGCGGCTACTGTGCCATGTCTTCAACTCCATCTGAGCCTGGACATGCACTCCGACCCGATGGTACCCTGAACGGTGCATTGGACATCGATTGGACCTTCGACGCCGATGAGGCCCTTCCATTCCCCTCTGGCAGCACTTCGACGTCTTCTGGTAGGCCTGAAGCAGTGGAAGCCACTGATGGCTTACGTCGGACATCACGCGTCAGCCGCCCATCTTGCCACGTCCTGGATGCACTCGATTCGGATTGCGCTCCAAGCCGCACGCGTACCATCAAACGCAAGGCCCCGAGTGACGACGCAGCACCTGATCGACGTGTCACACGCAAGGTTATGATAGACGTGGACGGTGACGCTGGTGGCGAAGACACTATCTCTGAGCCTTCCACAGAGCCTGCAGACGACAACTACGAGGCTATCAAGGCCATGGCAGATGCCAACAATGAGGTGCGTTTATGATCGCCTTTCTTTCCGATGCAACGTTTCTCATACAACCCAGGCTGCCACTTTCAAACCCCAGGAGAGCGTAAAGCTGATGTACGCATCATCTTTCGTCGCGACAAGGAGTACATCGATCCAGACATGGGAAAGACTATTGAAGGCAATTGGTGCATGCTCTGTCGGTATGTACTTCTCTTTTCTTCCGAATTTTCATTTCACTAACTGTGAACATGTAAAGGGGCAACCCCTCTGTCAAGAAATCGTTGTGTTTCTTTGTGGGAGGAGTAAGTACCCTCCGAACACATATCGCTAGGTGAGCACTTAGCACACCCCTCTCTTCCATTTCACTTATTGATTCTTTCTAGGTATCATGCACAGCTATACTGCAAGTGTTGCCTCGCCCTCAAGATCAAGCCACATGTGCGTGGACTTTTCCGTGTGCCAAGCGAAGCAACCAGTACAGACAGGTAAGCAACACATTCGCTCATGCTCAGTACTGATCAATCTCCGGATCAGCCTCATGCAAACATCCCTCGAGGGTGTAGTCAGCTGCCAGCCAAAGAGCCCTGCTGCCCCTGCATTTACAAAGATGGGGCTTATGGACCATGTCATTGAGCTCATCATTTGCGAAGACGAGGTGAGTAACGCTATTCAAATATGTGCTTTATCTAATTCTAATGATCTCACCACTGCCAGGCATTCCGTCTTGTCGATCAAGGCACGTTTTGCCGTCTCCTCCAGTTCTGCCGGCCATCGCTCTTAGACAAGGACATCCCGCACCGCCACCTAGTTCGTGCCGAGATCATTCGGCATGTGGATCTTGCTGAGGGTTTGGTCCGTGTGAGCCTGAACAAGATCCCATTGAAGGTTTCCTTCACCTTTGACGCATGGACGTCTGCGCCTGGTGACCCGTATCTTTCACTCACAGCACACTACATAGATGCGCCAGCCGATCACCCGAATCAGTGGGAGTTGAAGTGCGAACAACTCATCTTCCAGAAGATTCAGGGACGGCACACAGGTAAAAATATGGCTGATATCTTGAGCCGTGCACTGGATAGGTACGACCTGCATGGCAAGGTTGTAATCTCATCACATTGCTTTGTTAGTTCGCTAATCTATTCCACATCCGCAGATTGGATGGTTTATGAGTGATGGTGCAGCCGTCAATCGGGCCACACTTCGCGCACTTCAGAATGACCCATCAACAGCGGCTGAATGGACAGCACAAGCACATGATATGCTGTAAGTTCTGTTATCGTATTACGAGCCTTTCACAAGTCGACTAACATAAACTGCTAGGTGCATGGAGCACTCTTTACACCTCGCGGCCAAACACTTTGTCAAGGCCATTGCACCGCATTCCAGCAATAATGGTGCCACAGGATCTGAGGACAAGGACGAGCCTGCCTCAGATGGTGGGAAAGACAATGACGACGACAACGAAGTCTTCATTGCGGGTGATTCGCTTGGCAAAGCGATTGCCCTCGTCAAGCAAGTAAGTAATATTACACTTGTCTTGATCCGTTGCGCATACTAACTACTGTGCTATAGATCCGTAAATCCCCGCAAGCCTGGGCATTCTTTCGCGCGACATGCACTCAAGTTGGGATCCCCCCACTCGAGCTGCTGTTGTGGATCTGTACTCGCTGGGGATCTCTCTTCGCATTTATCGAGCGCGTTATTGAACTTAAGGCAGTGCATCAATGGTACTTTACTTTATCACAAGCCCCGTCTCACTTTTGTATAGGCCGTGAACCAGTTCATTCTTCTTGCAGATGCAAGTGAACTGGTTCCAAATCTCATGAAGAAGCGTTGCTATGCAGATTTTCACCTATCCCAGAGAGATTGGGAGCGCCTCAACGCTATTGGGGGCGTGCTAAGGGTAACATATCTTATGACTTACTTCCTTCCATCCTCACACTCGCTACACAGGAACCGTCCAATGCTCAGCAAACATTCTTAAGCGAGTATTCACCTACAGTCTGGCATATAATCCCCAGTTTCGAATTTCTGATCTCGTGCTGGGAGTCTATGGCCAAACAGCCGGCATATCATGGTTTGAAGGGTGCCCTTGACGAAGGCGTGAAGAGCCTTTGTAAATGGTATGACTGTTCTAATAGTACATCTCCAGCGTATTTCATCTGTCTTGGTAAGTTTTCATGGTCTGTTTGACTTTGGGCTAACTTCGCGATAATAGTCCTTGACCCCAATGTCAAGGACTTCTACTTCCGGCACCGATGGGATAGCACACATTATGCTGCTGGCATGACGCAGCTTGAGGACACCGTAAGTTGTTCTATTTAACAGCAACAATATACTGATGTCTCTGGTTAGTTTGACAGTTACTATGTTGCCCCAACACAAGCCGTGACGACAGCTGAGAGTGCCACCCCAGGTATGTTAAGTGTAACGTCCCAGGTCACAGCAAGTATCTGACCTAATCCATAAGTCAGGGGACGTTGGGGAAGGCCTGGAATGTAGCAAGACGAATTGGTAAGGGGGATGACGAGTCGCTCCCTAATACTTACCAAGGCTGTGTGGACAATTACTGATACGCTTACTGTACGATTACTGAGCAGACGTGGACGATTACACACCCGAGGAGCGGTCTTAGTAGTAGTGGCGGTCTCGCTGACGAAGGCGGACTGCATGGAGTACTATATAAGGAAGCTATCGACTGTTGTGGTCGATAGCTTGGATTTCTTGTAACACTCTAGTTGTCACGGTTTGACATCGCGCGGACTACTTATCATCACGTTTACGAGGTCTCGGAGTTCGGGACGCTTACTACTTGGTTATGACTACGATAGTAAGCCGTTATTAGTCATGGACACTTACGCGTCGCCGGTGTTTGGGCTTGCCGGTGTTTCAAGTATTATTAGAACGGACTATTACTCATTACTAGTATAGCGGTACTAGGGTTTGGATTCGAAGCTGCGCTTTAAAGCCAGCGAGTAACTGTATATAAACGATACTGTCAAGACCAAGGCTCTTCAGCTTGGTCTTCTTGAATCATCACCATCGTCTCTTTCTCTTCTCGCGTCTTTCCAATCAATCGATTGAAGCTTATCCTTTGGGATACCCTAGTGTCTATCGAAGCGACCTAGTGGCAGTGCAACTTAGCTAAGTTGCCCGTGACTTGCAAACATTCATCCATACACTCGAGTATCACGTCACAGATCGGTTCAAGTCGAACCAGCGTTGGGTGACAACGCTACACTAGTCTTGTTATCCAAAGTTGTGTTCTCTCTTTCTCTCTCTTTCTCTCTCGTCCCTTGGGGACCGCGTATCAAGCAAACTATCAGCAGGCTCCGCCTTCGCGCATTGAGATGATACTCTGCCTTTGTGCAAGAGACAAGAAACTGCTAAGTCACTGCGTTCACTCAACGTAGCCTAAGTCAGGCTCACGTGCAGCACGCACGTAACATTAAATCCAAGCTCTACCAAATCACTGAACACCGTGGCGACTATCAATACCAAGGACAGCTGGGACTTTGTACCCTATCGCATCGACACAAGAGAACGAGACGCACCCACTCGTTACCTTATAGGACGAGTAAGGTGGCGACACGTACCAGACACCAGAAGATCCACCGAAAACAACACAGGATACTACGTGGAGGCAGCCACCTCACAAAGATATCATCCCGTAGTTTTTAACAAAGAATGCTGTTGCTGGGTCGAATTCCGGTGGAGTAACACTAACAACTATTTCGAAGCAACACGACCAGCGGCCGAGGACTTACATATCAACGTACCATTGGTCGACGCACGACCAATTGATCAACAAGGACCGATAGACGGCCAAGAAGCAGAAGACCTTGATTCGGAACCACCAAGAACCGAATTCCAACTACGGGCAGAAACATCGGCTGTATCAAGCCATACTAGTGAACGATCGCCAACCCCACACAGTGAAGTAGCAGAACCCGAAGCAATCGCAGTGCATTCACCAGAAGTAGACGCACTTGCCACGCAAACAGCTGAGTTACAAATTCCCGAACCAATTCGGGGAATACCATACAGCTATATGACGACCCAAACAGAAGTATCGCCACCCCGACTTGTCATCAATGAGCAGACAGGTCACGTCCAACAAATACAACCAGAAGATATGGAAGCCGTCAACCGAGCAATGGGACCAGATGTCCCCGACGCACCAAGCATCCCTGAAGGAACCGACATGTTTTACGAGTTCCGACTCAACCAGAACAGAGTACCATCACCCGACAACAGACCATTTCCACCCAGAGGAGGACCACCCAATGGCGGATGGCCACAAGGAGGAGGAGGAGGAGGAGGAGGAGGAGGAGGACCACCTCCAGCAGGACCTCCAGCAGGACCTCCAGCAGGGCCTCCGACGGGACCCGCAATAGCTAACCAACAAGGAAGCGACAAGTTCATCGGCAATCCACCACCAACGTTTACAGGAAACAGATCCCAAGCCGAGTCATTCATTCTCCAATGGGAGGTATATGCGGGAGTTAACGCCAACCACTCCGCCATGAGAAACAAATATCAAAAAGCTATGTTGTTTCTCACATACATACAAGGAAATGCGGTTAACCAATGGGTAATGTCCGCAAGCCGATGGCTCGTCAATGAGATGGCCACGGGAACAGACCAATTCAACAACAGGCTATGGGAAAACCTACTCAACGCCTTCCAAAGACAGTTCAGCGATGTTCTTAGCAAAGAACGAGCTCAAGCCCAGCTCGATGCTGGAATACACATGAAGGATGGAAGGATCGACAACTACATTGCGCAATTCGAACAGCTGGTTCGACATGCGGGATACAACATCAATGCCGAACAAACCATCAAATACTTCACGAAAGGATTACCACGAGCATTGTATGAAACCATGTACCAACACGACGATCCCCAAAACTACGAAGAATGGAGAGACTCTGCCCTGAAAAGGCAACAGAAGTGGATCCACATGCAAACGGTTAGGGGTAACCTAGACGCCTTTAAACCAGGACGGGCCTCAGGGGGAGCACTAGCTAAGTTGCTCGCACCACTCCAGAATGACGACCGAATGGACACATCCGCAGACCGCGTACGAGGATGGCTAGCAGGAGCTGAAGACATCATGACAAACCACTACAGGAATACCAAACCCCCGCAACCACCATTCCCACCACGAGGGGGATTTATCCAGAGACAATTCAAACGAGACCACAGCCAAACGCAGTGTTACAACTGTCAGAAGATGGGTCACATCAGTCGCGACTGCAGACAGCCCAGAAGGTGTCGCGACGCGCAAACACGCACCACTGAAACCGCGCCAACTAAAGAAGAAAAGGCAGCGGAATGGTTACGAGGAGTAGCAGGAGATGACGAAGAAGTAAAAGACCTGGTCCTACAACAATTGATGGGACAGGATTTTGGAAATGCCTAAACCCGGCAGCCTGGGTAAGGGCAATACATTGTAACTCCGTGTATATTATGCGCTACCGATCTATGAGAGTACCAGTGTCTATTCGCGCAAGTTACAACATGGCCGACATCAAAGCATTAGTGGACTCAGGAGCCACTGACAACTTCATACATCCAAACTTCGTCAAAAGGATGGGATTGGGACAACGGGCATTAGATAAGCCAAAAAATATCTACAACATCGATGTTATGACGTAGCCTGACTTAGGCTCTACACGCGATGGCAACGAGATATGACTCAGCAGGATGTGTCAACACACGAAGGTGTGACTAAGACCTAAGGACACCTGAAAGTGCCTTCCTAAGGGAACGTGAATGCACGCGGACTTCTTAGAGGATAGAAGCCGACTAGATTCCGTAAAGACACAAGAGAGTCAAGCTGTCGACCACATCAGTCGACAGCTGCCTTATATCGTATCTGGGCTGTACGCCTTCGTCAGCGATACAGCCACTACTACTACTGCTTGGTAACGTCCACTAATACTAACGCCTCAACTACTACCTGTCAGTCATCCTTCGTATCGTACAGTAAGACTATCAGTAATCAACATAGTCCATATCATGAATCAGCCATCAGCCGTCAGTCATCGAAGTAGTAAGCGTCCCCTGGATCACGTCCCCTCGCTTATGAGTTAGGTCAGATACTCGCTATGACCTGGGACGTGACATCACCCCCTTTACAAGGGTGAGCGCCCACGCTCCACAACCCAACTCGTTACCGTGGTAAGACCTACGTCCATCTCGTGCTCGTCTCGAACCCTCCTGAGGGCATGAGCTCGCCCTAGTCGCCTTGACGAATGCATGGCCCTGTTGATGTGGACGAAGATGTCGTCCTCCAACTTCTTGATGGCTTGCTCGAGCTCGGCTATGACTTCCATGGATGCGCGGTAGCGTCTTACCTCGGCTTGGAGGGAGATGTCCCCCAACCGGGCAAGGGCTTCGTCTACCTGTCGCTTTCCACGGAAGTCAGCGCGGAAGTAGCCGAGTTCCTCACGAGTGTACTCAGCTGAGGGGCCCATGTCTCGGCATGGTTCGGCGTGGATGTCCGCGCGGTAAACGGGGGAATATTTTCCCATTGTTCCGAATACTTCCGGGTTGTCTAGCATGCGGACACGTACGTATTTGGCAGGGACTCGTCGCCCTTCGTGTTCGATGACCATAGGTACCCAATTCATCCCGTTGTTGAGGATGAATCCGCCTGGGGTAGGTGATACGGCACGGAGAGGGCGCCTCGTCGCATTCGTTCGGCGCGTAGCGAAGGGCGATGGGTCGCTTCCTTCCCTCGTATAGGGGGGTAAACCTCGCGCTTCGTATCCTTGTTCCGCCGTTGGTCCGTAGATAACAGCAATTGGAGGTGGTCGGCGCGCTTCATCCTCGCTTCTTCGGCAACGAGACTGATTTGGGGAGGTATAGGCAGGGGAGCGCAGTGGCAATAGTTGGGGGATTGTCGCACTGGACGCACACGACCCTGGCTGCGTGGTAAGATTCATCGCTGTCGTTGTCTTCGTCTTCGCTATCGGTGTCGTCGACAGCGGTGGTGGCGAGGGAGGCATTGGAAGGGTTGGTGCTACCGATGACGGTGGTAGTGAGGGAGGCTGGGACTGGTGGAAACTCGCCTCATCATAGTTTGATCCTCATCCTCCTCTCCGCTGCAGTCTCTTCACGATCTGATCCATCTTCCATGCGGACATCACCTCCTTCAATAGGTCGTACTCCCTCCTCATCGTCTTCCATTCTTCCGCTTGGGGTGTGGGGAATCGCCTGCGAGCCTCGGCCAGGTCTCGGGCGGCTTGGTCTTGTTCAGCGACGGCTCGGACGTGCTCGAAGGCAGAGCAGAACTGGTCGTGATGTTGTTGTTTCCATCGTAGGTGTTGAGGGTGTCGACGTGGGGGATGGCGATCTCGTCAATGTTGATAATGGTGAGAGGGACATGAGCCATCGAGTTATGGGTAGAGTGAAGTTGTTGGGTAGAGAGGGTGATAATGTCACCACCTCTGTCGAGGCTGCTTTTATGTGAGTCTCAGCCTTTGGGTTTAATCGTGCGAACTTCCTTATCTCTTTTTCCGCATGGACATCGTTCCACGGGACCCACTGGTTTTCGGAGTCCGCATACCCCTTCCACTTGATGAGGTATTGAAGCTTGCGCCCTCTTCCCGACCTTCTCGAGTCTAACACCTTTTCGACTCGTATTCTTCCACCCTTCGACCAATTCAGGCGGTGGGCGTAGGTAGTTTGCGCCGTGCATGCGTGTTTCTTTGTAAGGTGTAACAAATCTGTATGAAACACGTCATGTATCTTCCACTGCGGGGGTAACTTGAGCCGATAATTCACAGGGGACATCACCTGAACTATCTCAAATGGACCCTGTCTCCTGGGCGCCAACTTGGGAGTTGGCTGATTGGTTCGTAGTTACGCCCATCTAACCATACTTGGTCTCCTAGGGCGTATCTGGGCGTATCTTTATGTTTGATCCATGACTTCTGGGCTTTATCATATTCTCCTGCGCGCTCCGTCGGGCTTCCATCAGTTGTTCCAGCCTAGTAGATACACTGGCAGGGTGATTGTCCCTGACACCCATTTATCTCTAGGGTGATACCCCATTAGCGTAAAGAACGGGGTTTGTTTTGTTGTACTGCTTATCGTATTATTGTGAGCGAATTCTGCTAGAGGTAGCTGGGCGGCCCAGTTGTCTTGTTTTTGGTTCGCCCAGAGTCTGAGGTACTGCTCCAACCACTGATTTGAGCGTTCTGACTGTCCATCCGTCCTTGGGTGATACGCTGTGGAGATGTTTTGTTGGATTTGAAGAGTTCTGCAGAGTTCTCTCATGAACTTTGCTGCGAATCGAGGATCTCTGTCGCTGATTATCTTGTTCGGGAGCCCGAATCGAGGGAGTACCTTTTGAGCGTATAGCATTGCAGTTTCTTCCCCCGACATTGACTCTCGGCAGGTAGGAATATCACTGCTTTGGAACAGTCGTGGTCTGTGATCGTCAGAATCGAGTCATATCCGTCTGACGGGGGTAACTTAGTTATGAAGTCTACCGCGATGACTTCAAATGGGGTAGCTCCTGGCCACGGGTAAATGGGTTCGAGCGGTGCCTTGGTGGGTCGAGTATTGACCTTGTGTCGTTGGCATTCCGCACATCCTTGCACGTAGTTCATCACGTCGACCTTCATGTTTGGCCACCAATAGTGTCGAGCTAGCAGTTCCCCTGTTTTTGCTATGCCTGGGTGTCCTGCCGTCAATGCGTCGTGATATGGTTTTATGACCTCCCTTAGCTCTTCGTCTTTTGTTGTAGTGACTACGACTTTCCCATTCTTGAACCATACGCCTTCTATCTTCTTGAGTTCATGGGGGCTTACCCATGCCGCGATTCGGGCTTCTTCTTGTATGATGGGGTTCGGCGAGATTCCTGTTACTGTTCGTATGAAGATTTTGTTCGGTAGTACCGTGACACGTTCGTTGTCTTTTTCCCCCGTGTCATAGTCTGGTCTTCTTGACAACGTGTCTGCTCTACCGTTAGCTCTTCCTTTGAGATGATGTATCTCAATGTCGTATTCTTCCAGTTCCAGGACTTCTCGTGCTACTCGTTGACTGATTTTCTGTGGGTCTCGCCAGTATTGCAGGTTCATATGGTCGGAGAATACTCTGACCTTGTGAGGTGATCCCACCAATAGATATCTCCAATTCCGTAACGCTTTTACGATGGCTAGCAGTTCCAGATTGTATATGTCGTAATTTCGTTCGGCTTCATTGAGAGTGGCTGAGTAGAATGCTATTGGGTGCTTCTTGCCATCGGATCCCTTCTGCATGAGTACTGCTCCAACGGCGAAACCTGATGCGTCTACTTCGAGATCGTATTGTACCTCTGGGTCTGGGTGAGCGAGAATTGGATTATTTGTGATGCGAGTTTTGAGCGTTTCGAATGCGGTTTGATGGGCTGGTCCCCAATGCCATTCGGCGTCCTTTCTTGTTAATTCGTTCATCGGTTTGGCGATAGTGGCGAAACCTCGAATAAAGGGACGGTAAAAATTGCAAAACCCCAAGAAGCTGCATACGTCCTTGACTTTCGTTGGTGTTGGCCACGTGCGGACGCCCGAAATTTTTGCTGGGTCCATGCGCGTCATCCCCTTTTCAAGGATTACCCCCAGGTAATCAATAGACGGAACGTGGAATGTGCATTTTGATAGTTTAAAATAGAGGTCGTGGGCTGCCGCAACTGCGAGAACGGCTGAAACTGCGGCCGTGTGTGCTTGATTCGTTTGCTGGAAAGTGCCACAGTCGTTGGTGGCAACAGCGATGTCGTCCATGTAGATGTGTATATGTGTTCCTTTCATTGCGAATTTGGCGATGACGGGTTGGTAGATTTCGTTCATGAACGCCTGAAAGGTCGCTGGTGAGTTACAAAGGCCGAAATACATGACTGTTGGTTCAAAAAGTCCTCGTCTTGTTTTGAACGCCGCCTTGTGTTCGTCCCCTTCCTTGATCCTGATGTTGTTATACCCTTGTCGAACGTCAAACTTTGAAAACATAACTGCTCCTCCCAGGTCTCGCATGAGATCTGTTATTAATGGTAACGGATATTGATTTCGTACCGTCCATTTGTTTATGGCACAATAGTCTTGGACTGGTCGGAGTTTCCCATCTTTTTTCTTAATAAAGAAGAAAGACGATGCGTAGGGTGATTGCAAGGGTCTAATATACCCTTTTTTGAGGTGTTCGTCGATAAAGGCGTCCAAGGCGTCATCTTCTGTTCGGGTCATTGGGTAAAGTCGACATGCGATAGACGTCGGTGCATCTGGTTGAAGTGTGATAGCGTGATCACACTGTCGTCTTTCGGGTAATCGCGTTGATGCTTCTTCGTCGAAGACCTTTTTGAACGCTTCGTATTGTGGTGGTAGTGTAGTGCTTTTCTCTTCTTTGGGTTTGGCCGCGATGGCATGTTCAACTGCGGGGATCATTACTCTTCGACCCCGCGTCTCTTCATCTTCTAGTTGTGTAATGATGTGGTTCTTTGTTAGAAGGTGGGCTAGTACATCCCTTCTGCCGGTTACGTTAACCGTTTGGATAGTGACTGGAAGGTGCGCCTGATTGATTGTTCCCTTCTTCCAGTCGAATTGCGGTTCGTAGGCTGCTAGCCAAGGATATCTGAACAATATGTCTTCTTTTCCAATGTTGGTGACTAGGAACCTCATCTCCTTGTCGTTTCCATTGACATTGACTCGAAGAATGACGTATTGAGTTATGTGTCCGGCTTTGTTCGTTGTGTCGTCGATGTTGTAGATTCATTTGGGCGTATCTAACAACCGTGTTTTTATCCCCATTCGTTTGAGGAAACTTTCGCTCACAAAGTTATCAGTGGCTCCTGAGTCCACTAGTGCTCTAATATCGGCCGTGTTGTAACACGTGTGTAGTTGAACTGGAATTCGCATGGAACGGTAGCGCAAAATATACACTGAATTACAACGAAGTGCCCTCACCCAGGCCGTCGGGTTCAGGCGTCTGAAAAACCCGTCCCCATCAACTTTTGCAGGACGAGGTCTTTTACGTCGTCTCCTTCGCTGGCCACTCCTCTCAGCCAGTCCTCTGCCTTGTCTTCGTCGGTTTTCGGTATTTCTCCCGTGCTCCGTATTTGTTGTTTTTTGTTTCGACGCGGTTGGCGACAGTCTCGGCTGATGTGCCCCATTCTGTCGCAGTTGTAGCAGCGGACTTGGCTAAAGTCTGCTTTATTGTTTCGTTGCCTTTGTAGATACCCTCCTCGTGGAGGGAAAGGAGGTCGTGGGGCATTGACGATGTCTTCTGCACCCGCGAGTCTTCCTCTGACTCGATCCGCCGATGTATCCATAGCATCGGGGTGTGGTAATGGGGCGAGCAATTTGGCCAATGCTCCCGATTGGTTTCTGTTAGCGGGCCCTTTGAACAAGTCTAGGTTCCCACGTACCGTCTGCATGTGGATCCACTTTTGTTGTCTTTTGAGAGCTGATGCTCTCCAGTCTTCGTAAGTCCTGGGATCATCGTGTTGGTACATTGCTTCATAGAGCGTTCTCGGTAACCCTTTTATGAAATATTTCAGGGTTTGCTCTGCGTTGATGTCGTAACCCGCGTAGCGAACGAGTTGTTCGAATAGAGCGATATAATTGTCTATTTTTCCTTCCTTCATCTTGATTCCTGCGTCTAGCTGAGCCTGGGCTCTTTCCTTGCTGAGTACATCAGCAAATTGTCGTCGAAAGGCTTGCAGAACATTGTTCCATAGCCTGTTGTCGAACTGGCTGACACCTCGTGATACTTCTCGTATCAACCATTGATTGGCTGACATGACCCAGGCGTTAACCAGGTCTCCTTGAACGTAAGTGAGGAACAACATAGCTTTTTGATATTTGTTCCTCATAGCCGTATTGCTCGCGTTGACTCCTGCGTAGATCTCCCATTGGAGTATGAAACCCTCGACTTTTGATCTTTCTCTGCTGAACAGATTCGGGGGGTTTCCTATGAATTTGTCCATGGCATTGCCGACTCCATGAGGCACTCCAGGCAGTCCTCCTCCCCCCATGGGTGGTGGTCCTCCTCCAGGTGGGCCTCCTCCTGGTGGGCCTCCTCCTGGTGGGCCTCCTCCTTGATTTTGTTGTCTGTAGGCCCTTCCTATTTGCTCGAATGGTCTAGGAGGTGGTTCATTGTAATCAAAGTCGAACCCTCCTGGTTGATCTGGCTCGTCTGGCCCCATGGCTCGTCGAGCAGCTTGTATATCTTCTGGGTCCATGTTTACAACATGGCCTGTCCTTTCATCGATGACTAATGGCATAGGTTCTTCGACCTGTGTTTGAGTGGCCATCCTAATTGGGTCAGGGATGTGTAACGTAGCTGTTTGTGTGATAATTTCCTCTACAGCAGGTTCTTCTTCTTGGATGTAGATGGTCTCTGGTTCGTTTTCTATAGATGGAGTTTGGGCTCGTTCGCTTGTGTGGCTGGTGTCTGTCCTTGCTGGTGTCCTGTGTTGGAGTTCTGGAGATATAGGCTCCACGTGTGTTTCTTCTTCTTCCGGAGCTCCGTCGATTCGTCCTTGTTCTTCAACGTCTCTTGCTTCTGATAGCAGAATGTTGCAATTGAGATCGTCTCCGGCTGGTCTGGCTGCTTCGAAGTACTCTTGCGTTTGGTTCCACCTGAGTTCCACCCAACAACACCTTCCGTGGTGAAAGATGATTGGATGAAATCGTTGGGCTGTCGCTGCTTCGGCGTAGTAACCGGTGTTAAAGTGGTCTAATGTTCCACTTCGTCTGTCGTCCGGAATTGTTCTCCAACGGACTCGATTGATGACGTATCTTGCAGGGGCGTCTCTTTCCCTGGAATTGATGATGAAGGGTTGGAAGTCCCAACCATCTTTGGTTGTGATTGGCGCCACGGCGTGTGAGGTGAGCTTGACTCTAATGTTATGACGTAGCCTGACTTAGGCTCTACACGCGATGGCAACGAGATATGACTCAGCAGGATACGTCAACACACGAAGGTGTGACTAAGACCTAAGGACACCTGAAAGTGCCTTCCTAAGGGGACGTGAATGCACGCGGACTTCTTAGAGGATAGAAGCCGACTAGATTCAGAAAAGACACAAGAGAGTCAAGCTGTCGACTACATCAGTCGACAGCTGCCTTATATCGTATCTGGACTGTACGCCTTTGTCAGCAATACAGCCACTACTACTACTGCTTGGTAACGTCCACTAATACTGACGCCTCAACTACTACCTATCAGTCATCTTTCGTATCGTACAGTAAGACTATCAGTAATCAACATAGTTCGTATCATGAGTCAGCCATCAGCCGTCAGTCATCAAAGTAGTAAGCGTCCCCTAGATCACGTCCCCTCGCTTATGAGTTAGGTCAGATACTCGCTATGACCTGGGACGTGACATACAATCTGATGCTCTATTCGTAAACCTTGGACCGCAAACGTAAGCCTTAACTTCGAGGTGGCAGCAACTCATGCAAACTCGTCCCGCATGCTAAACAGAAATTCGGACCATCTTGGAGCGCCTTTTCCCTCTCACCCTCCTCCTCTACATGCTCTCACACTTCAGTTTCTGTGTAGAGACATAAGCAAACTAACACCCAAGCGTTTACATGCTACTCTGCATCGTACACGACTCAGCTTGCTGCACTCGACGCAGTCTCCAAGGCCCTATCTGATCCAACTCCCTTCAGCTTCTTGATACCTCTGGATTTTCCTAAACAGTTGTCTGGATAACCTGCTTGCTTGGCATCGCGCGCAGGCAGACATTGTTCTCTCAACCACACGCTATGTACTCTGCTTGTGTTCAACAACATATTATATAACCTGCCACTACGTGTGCCCAAAACTCGACCTACCCTCCTGCACGGTCTTAGTGACTTAGTCCCTACTCTTGGTGTGATTCCGTAGCATCCACTCTGCAAGGTCCTTGTTACGAATCGCCTATGGCGGTCACGTGACATTTGCCGCATCGGGTTCAGGATGCGCGCAGGCCAACGAAGGCACGGAAGGAGCACTGAAAGATCACGTGGTTTAAGGCCGAGGCAGAACCATCGGGACGGATACCAGCGGGCCGAGGTTTGATCCCCTTTCAGAAGGTGTTCTGGATGGAACAGGGAACACGCTTAGTCCGAAGCGCTGATGGATCAGTCAGGGAGTGCTCGTACCAGGCGCTGAGAAGTATGCTTACTGAGGCATTACTGATGCTGACTGAGGGACTTATTCAGGACTTGGTAATGGTTATGACTACCTTACTCATCGCTTACCGTTGATGACTGAAGGTCTTACTCATACCTTACTCATGGACTCATGCAGACTCATATCGTTGTAGTCATCGCTGACAGCATTAGGCTGTTCCAGCAGTATATAAGTCGTAGCTAGGGACGGTAGAGTCCTTAGCTTGATATTCTCATAGCTACCTGCGGTTATAGGTAGTTCCCTGTTAATTGTCAAGCCAACACTCCTTTCTTCTGCGTTGCGTGCCCTTAAAGTGTGGCCTATCTATAGAGCCCTTCGTTGGGTCTCTCTTGTTCACTGTGCTAGTTGAGACGTACCTCACTAGCGTCGGTTCTCATCATCGTCACGTGTCCTGTGCTGGTGGTCAAGACGGCACAGAAGGTTTCATTAGGCGCTGCGCAAAAGCCCCTTTTGTAACAGTCCTCAATGCTGCTATTGATACGAGGGCCAGTCAGTCCGTATTTGCGGATGTTATTGATGCTGACAAGATTGAGATGGTTTCCTGGGTATACAGAGAAGCTTCTGCACCATGTCAGGTATGCTTACTAGCCCGCAGTGGGAGTCAAGGTGAAGTTACGCTTCCCCAATTTATTTGAGTTTACACCTGTTTCGACACCGTCACACCGTATTACCGCCTAATATGACAATATATATACAAGTTGAGAAATAGTATCAGGACAATATCGAGAGCGCACCAGGAATGAATGCATCATCTATCGCAAGCGCACATCATCTAATAGTTTGGGAACACGTTAACTGATATCATACTGGAAATGCGAAGGATCCGGAGGAGACTGGGGATTACGACTGGAGAGGATAGAGATGCAAATGTAAACTTCAGTCACCGTTGGTGGGGAACCCAAGTCCCGATTGTAGCTCCCAAACAGGTCCTCTGTAAAATGGCTCACAGCGAAAAGTGCGAATCTTTTGGTTTGAGCTCATTGATTTCACTCTCGTGACTTGTGTCCGGGAATCGAGACTCTTTGAAAACATTGCGCATGCTAGCTAAGCTTGCCCAGAGCCCAGGGCAATGCCAAGAGTCTGGAATATGGGGATGTATAACCCTGGTTGATACGCGAAATGTGAGAACGCCTTCCTTCCTGGAACATACAGAATCAAGATGTAACGAATGGCGGTTGCGCCCAGACGAAACCTTCTGCACGTGACCTGTGCAGGAACGACTTTGACGTGCGACGAGAGCCGACGCTGGCGAAGTGCGTCTCAACCAGCAACAGTGAACAAAGGACTATCCCTAAACAGGGAATAGCCATAGATAGACAACACAATGCCGCAAAGGGCAAGAGGAAAGCCACAACAAATGAGTGTGATTGCTTTAGCTATTAACAGGGAACCACTCCTAGAAGAGGGAATCTGAGAATGCTAAAGTGAGGAACTCTACCGTCCCCACTACTACTTATATACTGCTCAAGGACTGGGTTTAAACCTAAGTCCTTGGCGATGACTACAACTATGTGTGTCCGCGTGTGTCCATGAGTAAGGCATCAGTAAGTAAGTGACAAAGCACTACCGCCCTTACTAAGTCCCTGAGTAAGTCCGTCAGTCAGCCATCAGTAATGCATCAGTAAGCATATGGCCTTGGCGCTTATACCAGCGCTACCTGACTGATCCATCCAGAACACCTTCCGAAAGGGGATCAACCCTCGGCCCGCTGGATTCCGTCCCAACATCAAGCCTTTGGGCTTACACCACGCGATCTTCTGGCATTCCTTCCATGCCTTCGTCGGCCTGCGCGCATCCTGGTCCTGATGCGGCGAGTGTCACATGACCGCCATGGGCGATACGTAACACAAGAGGGATGGCCCCATGATGGGGGAGGGGGAATAAAGGGGGAGGGACAAGGGACAAGGCAAAGCAGTACTGTAAATGACGGCAGACAAACTGGAACAAAGCTGGCGCCCAGGAACACCGGCACACCCTTTACCCTGTCATTTCGGCTTCGATGCGTAGAACTTTTCCATGGGGCTCCTTGAACTGCAACCACCACCATGGGCAGTTTTTCCCACACCAGGGCAAGGTTGACTCCCCACTACATGAGTAATACACGCATCCATACAAAACCAATACTACCCACAACCAATATACCCTATTTGCCTAAATGGCCCACACACTGAGACCTTGATGGCTTGAACAGTGTCAACGTTGTGAGCTGTCACTACCCAAACTGAACTGAACACGAAATGCAACAAGTCTCTGAGTGTAACCCCCTCCCCCCTCAAACCCCTGTCGAGAAGAACTCCCTATGCACCCCCAACCTAATTCAGTACTGTCCTGCTGTAGTCTTGAGGGCGACGCACCATCGCCCTTCGCCATCGTCTTCACTGTGTTTTCAACCGCGCCAAACATGACCAAATTTAGCCAAATGGCCAAACAAACACGAACACGCCAGCATGTACAGTCTGTCACCAAGTCTCTAGTA
This sequence comes from Lactarius quietus, assembly GCA_015025155.1. Classification (NCBI taxonomy): domain Eukaryota; kingdom Fungi; phylum Basidiomycota; class Agaricomycetes; order Russulales; family Russulaceae; genus Lactarius; species Lactarius quietus. Next base: position 22,600 of record WITN01000072.1, on the reverse strand, counting down.
TAACACGAACACCCCCACCAAGTTGTCACGTGCGGATCACGTGTCATGGCCAGTGGTGTCACCAAGCCGATGAAAGTGCGATTCACGTTGCCTGTGAAGGCTGAAGACCCCCCTGAAGTGCGTTTCACTGAAGAAGAAGATGAAGATGCGCTGCAAATGGATGCAGATGAGACATATGAGGTCGCGCGAATGTTGAGTACTGAAGATCATTTCATTGTGGACAACAACACTGGCGATGTCGTTCGTTTAGGACTGTGTAAGTCTGAGTCACGTGATTAGTCATGTGATCAGCAACCCCCAGACCACGTGAATCTGGTCTAAAGGATAAGTCACGGGGGAACGGTAATTGCCTCAGGTCGAGATATAATTCCTGAGAGGGTATAGTTGGATGCGGGATTCCCAACATGGTTAGGCTCTGTCCTGTTTAGGTTCTTTCTGATTGGAACATTCTGATGTTGCCTGATGGCTGTACTTATCATGCGCTGATGTTGCGCCAGACGATGATTGGATGATAGTGAGTCACATAGTGTTATCTCTGACTCACGGTGGGGCCTTCTGCCTCATGTACTGTATGGGCTTATCCCTGTTCATTGATTGGTTGATATGCTTGGGTCGTTTATCCCTGATAGCTGATTGGACGATACGATATGGTACGATACCTGTTATTATTTGGGACTCAGATTAGGAGTTAGCCCTGTATTGTATATAAGGTGCTCTGTCTTGATAGACGAGACCTTATCTTCGTTGTCTTGAGTCTACCTTGAGTTTTACCTTGAGATCTACCTCAGTCAATAGAAGTGTTGGCTAGTTTGCCTGTTCCTCTCATCTTGTTGATCCTTGTGCGATCTGTCCTCTCATCTCTTGAAGATCCCTGTTGTATTCTTCCAGTATAAAGCGAAGCCATTGTCCTTTGGTTCGTATTTCGCACTCGACCATCGTTATTCAACTGCCGTCGGTCTGTTATTTGATTCAAGGTCATCAAGATTTCCAAGTCGGAACAACGTTTGGTAGAAACGTTACACAAGTCCCCAGTCATGACACGTGGAAACAGCTTTTCTCCCGGAGCCGCTGCACATCTGGCTCCAGAGTCATGAGGTTTTAGTGAGTAGGAGATCCTCTCGCACCCGTCCGCGGTTGCAAAGTGTCTGAGTCCCACACTACCCCCCATATCGGGGGGTGTGCGTAAACTGCATTTTCCCTCTTGTTCCAGTCCTCAGACCGGTTACGTGCGTGCTAGGTAGAGCTGATGGTAAATCTCCTGCTACTTAGCACTTTATTTACGGGCATCTAGCCGTCGTGTAAGACATATAAAGGAAGCTAGATACCGAAATAAAAGCGCCTTCCAAAAAAAAATAGAACTTTTCCGTACCGACTGTATCGATATTTCCAATCAGATAATGCAGACAAGATTGGGGTTGTAGGGTTAGAGCGTGCCACCTAGGTATGTGCGTCAGCTTCCGTATCGGTACCAAGCATGTTCATCAGCCTGCGTTGACTCAAGGCGAAGGTCAACTCCTTCACCTCCTGCACCTGGATATGTGACCACGTCAATATACGCTCCCCTCCTCACCCTTCAGCACATTCCACCCAACACAGGGCAACTAACTGAGCTAACTGTCAATTATCATTTTCCGCCAGTAGAATCAGAAGACGATGCACGTGTCGTGGGGATCACGAACCACTCGGAGCGCGTTAAACACGAGAGAGACCTGACACGCGTTTGGTCTGGCATGCGTGCAGTGACTCGTGATTCCCTCCTGTCGACCTGTGAAAGCTCAGAACCAAAGGCTTACAGAAGGATCTGTCTTATTTGTGGGGAATCTTAGAGAAACTTCCAGGAATCAAAGAGTCGGAACTCTATCTCACCGGAGTGGGTGAATGGGGCTCTGTGTGGAAGATAGGCAAGGCCACTGCATTTCTGCCAGCGCTTCGGAGAGTACGGATTGTGGCCGACCTCAAATATGTGTCACCTCTGTCCTATGCCATAATCGGGGACCTCCCTAAGCGCAGAATAGTACGGCTCCCAAATCCCACCGAAGTCGATACCATATCTGTCCTGGAGGCGGTATCTGCGGAGGAAGAGCTCGAAAACATGTCAGGCGGACTGCTACGGTTTTTTCAAGGTTTGGTTCGGTGAATAGGGTGCTAGTGGTCGCCACATACATAGCACGCTAGCTATACAGTAGGTGTCAGCGCGTCTCCGAAGTCGTTATCAAATCTTGATCTTGATCAATTATCAGGAGGAATTCTCGCAGAATTCTTACCGTCGTTCATCGTTCTTTGGACTCATTACGCTATGGGTTGCTGAAAATAAAATACCAGTGAAAACAATGTAAGGTACTGTACTACCACGTCTGTTTTGGTGCTCCGAGCCAGCAACGCAGAGCACCGAGTCTGAAGTGCTCACTAGCCCATAGATTCGTAATGGAAGATTTTTGAGGGCGTCGCGTAGAATGGTGAACGACGTTTCGCCTATCTAGTCACTCTCACAAATAACATCCACTGTTCTACGTTACACGTTCACCCATTCGTCTCCAATGTCTATTTGAGCCCGCTTCCTCAACGCTTTCAGCGCCTCATTTTCCACCTCGTACCCAACCAACACGACCTCAAGTCCATAAGGCCCGTTGTACGCGCTCGAAAGTGCGTGCGTGAGAAATGTGCGGCCGAGAGCAGTGGGGTAAAGCAGTGTTATCAGAGGGTTGTAAGCAGCCAAGGGAAAGGAGGGGAAGGAAGGCGAGTGGCGAATAAAAGGTGTAAGGAAGGGTGAGGAGGAAGGAGGAGGGGAATCGCGAATGAAGAGTCGGAGGAGTTCAGCTACTAGTTCCAAGGTAGAGACACAGTAACCAGAGGACCAAGTAATGCGTCGCTTGAAGAGGCCAAAACCGACGCGAGAAACAATCCTAGAAAGATGTAAAACGGGTTAGTGATCGAATATGAGAGATGAGTTTAGTTCTTGAGGGAGAAGAGGTGGGAGACGACGAGCCAATCGACTCGAGTTGTCTTCACTGAGACCTAACTCGGAATCGCTATTAGCTTTAGGAATCACACTTAGGACGGCGAGGAAAGAAGGGGGGAAATTCGACTGTGCAATTGATCCAGAATACCAGCCTTTTATACATGCGAACTCGTACCTAGGCTGAGCAAGACGACACGATTCTAAGTCGAAATTTGTGAGAGGTGAATAGCGAAGTGGGGAAAAGTAAACGAAAAGTCCAAGGAGAAGAGAGGGTCGATAGGTGAAAACGCGAGGCTGACATGAGGCGTGAAAACATGAGGCGTAAGTAAAAGTAGGAGAATCGGGAATGCGGGGAACATGGCCAAACGAGAGCGCCGATGATTACGACGCCACGCACTAATGGTACAACGAGATGGTTAGAAAAGGTAAGAAAAGTAAGAAAAAGTGGGGCGCGCCTGTGCCCGAGACAGAGAGCGCGACAAGGATCATTCTAGCAGGTAAGGGTCCACGGGCACGATGCTCAATCGGCCGAGGGTGGATGGTACTGAAAGAGTCCGAAAGTAGCAGATTGTTGTTGAGTGAAAGGGAGGGGAGGAGCCACGAGGATCGATTAGTTGTTTTGAGGTCGGCGAGGGCCTCGAAGTGTTAGCCTGATAAGGACTCATCGGGCAGTGAGGGACATCCGACGATGGCGGAAGAGACGGTGAGGGGTAAGGGAATAAGGAGCGACGAAGTTGACAAGATGAGGGGACGAGATGAAGAAATACATGAGGCTGAGGAGACGAGGCGTCGATAAGCTAAGTATGAGGGCGCTAAGTGATAACCGAAAAGGGTAATTGTACTTCGGAAGTCCTAGCGTTCGGAACGGAGTGAAAACATGGGTTTTCTGACTCAACGGCCGAGCTGGCGTTACACCGTTCACAACCACTACCAACTCCGTACCCGCACTTGTGGGCGTCTCGTGTGCGCAAGGCATGCCAGCGCCAGCGCCAGATCCAGAAATTCATTTGATTTTCCGCAAGACAATGCCATCTATGTGCGCCCACGTATAAAAAGCGTTCTGGACTACGGAGATCCTCTGGAGCTATGGGATGAGCGACTCCATAGATGAGGCGAGCGCGTGGAGACAGAGATGCATGCGGGGCCGCAGCGGTGCAGGAGGAAGGTCCGTACCCTTGGCAACACTGCGAGCAGGGCCTACCAGCGCGCCGAAGGTCTGTCGGTACCGGGGGTCGTGCTCTCGAATGTGACGGTGAAATCCTCGACGTGAACCTGTACATGCCCGCAAGGTGGAAGAACGGAGTCAAATGGTCGCGAATGCCGCCCCCGCGGCGCGAGTTGAATGGGCGGCATTTTCAGTCGATGTAGAGTAGGAACAGGGCCTCAGGCCTCATTTTTTTTTTTTGATTTCATTTATATACCGGAGCATGTAACTAAGACAAAAACTAGTTGCTACAAGGGGATCGATCGCTCTGTACGGAAACCAAAAGACTACACCCTATGCCCCTCAAGCCTCCTCTTAGCCATCCTATCAAGGGGGTGGACTAATTTGACCTATGTTTTGTTGATGCAGCAGGAGGTGCCTATGGACAAGAGGGAGCAAGCCAGCCTGGTAGCGGGGGGACAAGGGTAAAGGATGGGATGAGGTCTTCCAACCGGGGAAGTTTGGGGCAGGACCCAGGCCCTGGATGACGGTGGCAAGCTGGGTTGTGGCTAGTTGTTGGGACTCCAGGTGAAAACACCAAGGCGCTAAAGTGCCACGTGGATGATATGTTGACATTTTGGGTGGTGATGGCAATGGTTTTGCGCTTTGGAGCTCATCAATTGGTCCGGTGGAGGCAAAGATGATGATGCTGAAGGCTGAAGGCTGAGGAAGATCCAGAAGGGGACTAGGTTTGGCCTTGGAAGACTTCTTACGGTTAGACTTTGTAATGGTGGGCAGCTAAAACAGTACGACGTAGTCGTACACTCAGTCAGGTCGTATTAGACTATATATATGCAGTGTCAATGTCATGACCATGACGCGTTCGGACAATTCTTTTCTTTTCTTACTCATTCCTTCTGACATACTCTTACTTGTTTCATCCCCTCCATTGTCCTCTAATCAAGTCGTCCCTTTGTTATGACCACTATCACTGACTCATACTACTATACGATGACTCGTTTCCTCAAGCCCTGAAGGCTGTACCATTACAATGACTCAGACGTGACTCACATCTTCCAACTCATCTCCCCTTACTATTGGGTATATAAGACGTAGCTTGTATCCGCTTGTACCCTAGCTTTGTCTTCGTCTCTATCTTGCAAATCACATTGTCTCCTCTGCTCTTCCATTGTTTGGCTGCAAAGCCTCATCGAATCATCGAGTCATTGTATCACTGAATTACCTTGAAACCCACAGGAACCTTTGACTGCCATCACGCGTGTCCACTTGTAACTTGGAAACCCTGAAACTCTTAATTAGTCACTGCATCCTCGTTTTAGGCTCATGTCAAGCAACCTATGTCTCTGCAAGGATGTAACATAAGACAAAGCTAATCCACTCTTTGTCCTCATCGAAACCCTGAACCCCTCATAACCTTGCATCATTGAATCACCGTGGCGGCTGTTGAAGTCACCTTCGCTAACGACAACGACCTAGTTGTTATCGAATGAAGGACAGCTGACGACCTACCAGCACACGTCAAAGGATCTGCTTTTTGGTACAAACCCACAAACACTAAAGCTGGGTACTACATCACTGAACCCCACCCAGACGAACCAAAGAGAGTACCTGTTGAATTTATCAACAACGGGGAACTAGACGCTTGGTACAGTCTCACATATAACAAAAGAGAATTCTTCACCTGATGATTCCTTCGCATCGCCAAAGACAACTCCTACGGCTTAGGCTATTGGCACATCACCGACCCTAACCATCCAGAGTACCAACCAGACATCACTCCCTCAGACACCGCCGTCACCACAGCAGCCACACAAATACAAACCACGGTCACACTCAAAGGCACTCACCCTCTCATTGCATCTAAAACCCCACCTATTGTCCTGTCCATAAAACCCACCATGACCACCACTACTCGTACCCCCACTAGCCTCCAGGGCGTTCCCCCAGGAATATTCATGGGGGACAGAAGCACATCTGACAAATTTCTCAATGAGTTCAAATTATACTGCCTTTTAAACGCCGATCACCCATCCATCAGCCTTCCCTTTACGAAAGTTATCACAGCACTCACATACATTAAGGGACCATTTGTCGATGACTGGGTCAATATGCTGATGGACTGTTACGCTCAGACCCTGCTCTAGGCCAAAAACAGCGCAAATGCCTGCACGAACACTGGAAAAGTTGCCATGATTACCCAGAAGCGCATACTTGGGAGTCACGTGCAGAAGAAGACATCGAAGAAGAAGAGGCCGTACGCGCACTCGTAGCGGCAGAAGACTATAGCTACCTCGCTGAAGACGAGGCGTGCAGAGTTCGCCAGCTAGTGAGTAACCTAATAACTCGCGGTAATACCCCAGAGGCTGGCAAGAAGATCATGACAGGATGGATGAGGGTCACGTGACACGGTCATGTGATAAACCCCCGGGTCACGAGATCTGACCTAAGCAATAAGTCAGGGGGGCGCGCAAGGATGGAATTGTCCCAGGTCACAGTATGTATCTGGCCTAACCCATAACTCAAGGGACGTTGGAAGAAGCCATGGAATTGGCGGAAGACAGTTGTGTCCCAAAGACGACCAACGATGACGGATAACGATTGAGGTGTGTAAGACCAGCGACCTGAGGCTGCAGATATCAGCGGGACGTGGCTGCCGTTGGGACGCACTCCAGTGGGCCGGGTTTGATCCCCTTTCGGGTATGTGTTCAAGATGGATTAGTCCGAGGAGCGCCTGTGTTAGCGCCGAGGCCATTGCTTACTGTTGCATGGCGATGATGTGTTGTGGATGACATTTCCCACTTATGCTTACCATTTGATTATTATTCTCGCTTACTGATGCGATGAGGTGGGCTGATTGATGCCCTATGGTTGCTTACTCACTGGTTGGAGGTGCTTGGTCACTCATTAGTGGAGACGCTTACTTATGGCTTATTGATGCCTTATTCATGCTGACTGATGTGAGTTATCATGCTTACTATTCACCATTCATACTATGTGTGTCGCCTTTGTGGCTTGACGGACATTTACTATAAATACTATACAAGTTGCGCTATGGTTCACTAGCTTAGTTGTCTTGAAAACCCACCTGTACTCTTCTCAGGAAGTTCAGACAGTCTTATAGCAGAGTCATTGTTCTTTGTGACTATCTTGTTGCCAACTTAAGTGTTAGGCGTTGCCACCTTGTAACGAAACTCAAGCTAGGTGGTATTAAGGGGACCTTATTGGTTATTCGCCCTTTACAAGTCGTTCAAAGTCGTTCCTGAGTTCAAAAGCCGTGCGCTTTGCTCAGAGTTGAAGCAAGGAAGACCCATCGGATCCAAGTCGGATCAACGTTCAGTGGGAACGTAACATGGACGACCTTGTCAAAATCACCACCACTGGTGTAACGTCCTGGGTCATAGTAGGTATCTGACCTAACCGATAACCGAGGGGGCGTGATCAAGGGGACACTTACTGTACTATACGGATGGCTGACTGACCGATTACCGCACGATGACTGATGACTGACTGATGGATTACTGTACGCTGACTGACGACCTATGATACGATGACTGTACACCTGTGGACGATTACCTAGCAGATTAGTAGTTGTGGCGGTCTCGCTGACGAAGGCGGATCGCGCAAATAGGTTATAAGGAAGCTATCGACTGTTGTGGTCAATAGCTTGGATTTCTTGTATCACTCTCGACTTGTTATCAAAAGCTGTGTTCTTTCTCTCATCTCTCATCCTTCGGGGTCGCGGTTCGTTCACGAACAAACAAGCAAAGACTCCGCCTTCGAGCGTTGAGACGATACTCTGCCTTCGCGCTAGAGTCAGGAATTCGCTAAGTCACCGCGTTCACCCTTCAGTCGCCTAAGTCAGGCTCACGTGCTACCCGCACGTAACATTAAATCCAAGCTCTCCTAAATCGAACGCCATGGCAACTATCAACACCAAAGACGGTTGGGACTTCGTGCCCTATCGCATCGACTCAAGAGAACGAGGCGCACCTACTCGTTACCTCATAGGACGAGTAAGGTGGCGACATGTACCAGACACCAGAAGATCCAACGAAAACAATACCGGATACTACGCAGAAGCAGCTACCGCACAGCGATATCACCCCGTAGTATTCAACAAGGAACGCTGTTGCTGGGTCGAGCTCAGGTGGAGCAACACAAACAACTACTTCGAAGCAACACGACCAGCAGCTGACGACTTGCACATCAACGTGCCATTAATCGACGCGCGACCAATCGACCAACAAGGGCCTATAGACGGCCAAGAAGCAGACACCCTTGATTCGGAACCACCAAGGACCGAATTTCAACTACGATCAGAGACACCAGCAGTGTCAAGCCATACCAGCGAACGATCACCAACCCCACGAAGTGAGATAATAGAACCCGAGGAAATCGCAGTGCAATCACCGGAGGTAGACGCACTAGCTGTGCAAACAGCTGAGTTACACATCCCCGAACCAATCAGAGGGATACCATACAGTTACATGGCTACTCAAACAGAAGTATCGCCACCCCGACTTGTCATAAACGAGCAGACAGGTCACGTTCAACAACTACAACCAGAAGACATGGAAGCCGTCAACCGAGCTATGGGACCAGACGTCCCCGACGCACCAAGTATCCCTGAAGGAACAGAAATGTTCTACGAGTTTCGGCTCAACCGTAACAGGGTACCATCACCCGAAAACAGGCCATTCCCACCCTTACGACCACGGGATAATGGACCACCAGGCGGAGGAGGAGGACCGCCAGGAGGAGGACCACCAAGAGGAGGACCGCCAGGAGGAGGACCGCCAGGAGGAGGACCGCCAGGAGGAGGACTGCCAGGAGGAGGAGGAGGACCACCTCTAGGGGGGCCTGCAGTAGCCCACAACGCACACCAAGGGGGGAATGACAAGTTCATTGGTAACCCACCACCTACATTCACAGGAAGCAGATCACAAGCCGAGGCATTTATCCTCCAATGGGAGGTCTATGCAGGAGTCAATATGAACCATTCAGCTATGCTGAACAAATACCAGAAAGCTATGTTGTTTCTCACATACATTCAGGGAAACGCGGTTAACCAATGGGTCATGTCGGCAAGTCGATGGCTCGTCAACGAGGTCGCCACGGGCACCAACCAATTCGACAACAGGCTGTGGGAGTGTTACGTCTCCACTTGACGTTGATCCGACTTGGATCCGATGGGTCTTCCTTGCTTCAACTCTGAGTAAAGCGCATGGCTTCTGAACTCAGGAACGACTTGTAAAGGGCGAACAACCAATAAGGTCCCCTGATACCGCCTAGCTTGAGGTCCGTTACAAGGTGGCAACGCCTAACACTTTTAAGTTGGCAACAAGATAGTCACAATGACCAATGACTCTGCTATAAGACTGTCTGAACTTCCTGAGAAGAGTACAGGTGGATTTCAAGACAACTAAGCTAGCGAACCATAGTGCAGCTTGTATAGTATTTATAGTAAATGTCCGTCAAGCCACAAGGCGACACATAGTAGGAGTAAGTAAATGATAAGCATGATGACTCACATCAATCAGCGTGAATAAGGCATCAATAAGCCATAAGTAAGCGTCCTCACTAATGAGTGACCAAGCACCTCCAACTAATGAGTAGGCAACCATGGGGCATCAGTCAGCCCACCTCATCGCATCAGTAAGCGAGAACAGTAATCCAATGGTAAGCATAAGTGGGAAATGTCATCCACAACACAAATCGCCATGCAACAGTAAGCAATGGCCTCGGCGCTAACACAGGCGCTCCTTGGACTAATCCATCTTGAACACATACCCGAAAGGGGATCAAACCCGGCCCGCTGGAGTGCGTCCCAACGGCAGCCATGGCCCGCTGATATCGGCAGCCTCAGGTCGCTGGTCTTACACCACTCAATCGCTGTTTGTCGTCGTTGGTCGTCTTCAGGACACAACTGTCTTCCGCCAATTCCATGGCTTCTTCCAACGTCCCCTGAGTTATGGGTTAGGCCAGATACGTACTGTGACCTGGGACAATTCCATCTTTGCGCGCCCCCCTGACTTATTGCTTAGGTCAGATCCCGTGACCCGGGGGTTTCCTCACATGACCGTGTCACGTGACCCTTGACCGTCCTGTAGTAACCTTCCTGCCAGCATCTGGGGTTCCTCTGCGAGTTATCAAGTTACTCACAAGCTGGCGGACCATGCACGCTTCGTTATAATTGAGGTAGCTGTTGTCCTCTGCCGCTACGAGTGCACGTACGGCCTCTTTTTCTTCGATGTCTTCTTCTGCACGTGACTCCCAGGTATGCGCCTCTGGGTAATCATGGCAATTCTTCCAGTGTTCATGCAGACACTTGCGTTGTTGTTGTGTCTTGGCAGCTTGAGTAGGGTCTGAGCGTAACAGGGAGAATCTACTCCACACCTTCCAAAGACAGTTCGGCGATGTCCTCAGCAAAGAACGAGCACAAGCACAACTCGATGCCGGTATCCACATGAAGGATGGAAAAATCGACGACTACATTGCCCAATTCGAACAACTCATTCGACATGCGGGATACAATATCAACGCGGAGCAAACGCTCAAATACTTTACAAAAGGACTACCACGCGCGCTATACGAGACCATGTACCAACATGACGATCCCCGGAACTACGAAGAATGGAGAGAATCCGCCCTGAAGAGGCAACAGAAGTGGATTCACATGCAAACGGTCAGGGGGAATCTAGACACCTTCAAACCAGGGCGAGCCACAGGAGGAGCACTAGCTAAGTTGCTAGCACCACTTCAGAACGACGACCGAATGGACACATCCGCAGATCGCGTACGAGGACGATTGGCAGGGGCTGAAGACATTATAGCAAACCATCCCAGGAATGCTAGACCCCCACAACTGCCATTTCCACCCCAAGGAGGGTTCATACAAAGGCAGTTCAAGCGAGACCACAGCCAAACGCAATGTTACAATTGCCAGAAAATGGGTCACATCAGTCGCGACTGCAGACAACCAAGAAGGCGCCGAGACGCGCAGACGTGCGCAGCTGAAACAACAACAAAAGAAGAGAAAGCAACGGAATGGCTGCGCGGAGTAGCAGGAGAGGACGAAGAAGTGAAGGACCTGGTCCTACAGCAACTGATGGGGCAGGATTTTGGAAGCGCCTGAACCCGGCGGCCTGGGTGAGGGCAATACGTTGTAACTCTGTGTACATTATGCGCTACCAATCTATGCGAGTACCAGTATCCATTTGTGCAAGTTACAACATGGCCGACATCAAAGCGTTAGTGGACTCAGGAGCCACTGACAATTTTATCCATCTGCAATTCGTCAAAAGGATGGGGTTGGGACAACGGGCGTTAGATAAGCCCAAAAACATCTATAACATCGACGATACCACTAATAAAGCGGGGCAGATCACGCACTACCTCACACTTAACGTGGAAACAGGAGGAACCAAAAGAGAAATGCACTTCCTGATCACCGACATCGGCAAGGAAGACATACTACTAGGATATCCGTGGCTCGCAACCTATGAACCACGGTTCAGTTGGCGACACGCCACTATCGATGAAAAACAGCTTCCTATAGTACTACGAACGGTCAACCCAAGTGACAGAAGAGCCGTACTAGCAAGGTTGCTCAATGAAGAACAAAGCGACGTCAAGGTGTCACGAATGTTCACTACCGAGACAAAAGAACAAATCGTGACAACATTAGAAGAACAAGTGTACGGGCGACGATCAGCGGTCGAGCTTGCAATAGACGCCAAGCAATATACCAAGAACGTCGAAATACCAAAAGAATACCAACAATTCGCGCAGGTATTCAGCGAGGAAGAAGCAAAAAGATTCCCACCAAAACGAAGTTGCGACCACGCAATTGAATTCAAGAAGGGAGCACCAGACGTCATTGACTGCAAAGTATACCCAATGACAAGGGTAGAAGACGCAGCACTGGACGAATTCATCGACAAACAACTAGACAAGGGATATATTCGTCCCTCAAAGTCCCCGTACGCATCATCCTTCTTTTTTATCAAAAAGAAGGACGGGAAGCTACAACCCGTACAGGACTACCGGAAAATCAATGAGTGGACCATACGAAACCAATATCCACTCCCTCTTATCGATGATCTAACCAGAGATCTTGGAGGAGTGCAGATATTCAGCAAACTCGACGTCCGACAAGGATACAACAACATCAGGATCAAGGAAGGAGACGAACCCAAAGCCGCGTTCAAAACACGAAGGGGGCTATTCGAACCGACTGTCATGTACTTTGGCTTGTGTAACTCACCGGCAACATTCCAAAGCTTCATGAACAACATCTATCAACCAATAATCACGAAACACGAAGCGGCCGGAACAACAATCAGGGTATATATGGACGATATTGCCATAGCAACCAAGAGGCAACCACTAGCAATCAAAAGGCACCAAGATGCAGTCCGCGACGTGCTCGCCATAGCACAAGAAAACAATCTATTTTTCAAACCCGAGAAATGTGTCTTCAATGCTCCCAGTATTGATTACCTGGGGGTAATCCTTGAAGAGGGGGTGACACGCATGGACCCCGTCAAAATTTCGGGTGTCCGCGATTGGCAAATACCCACATCAGTAAAGGACGTACGGTCATTCCTCGGGTTTTGCAACTTTTATCGGCAGTTTATCAGAGGATTTGCCAACATCGCTGTTACGTCCCGGGTCATAGCGAGTATCTGACCTAACCCATAAGCGAGGGGACGTGATCAGGGGGACGCTTACTACTCGATGACTGACGGCTGATGACGCGCTTACTCATGATACTATGTTGATTACTGATATTATTACTGTACGATGACAGGAGGTGACTGATGGGTAGTAGTTGAGGCGTTAGTATTAGTGGACGATTATCAAGCGTTAGTAGTAGTGGCTGTATCGCTGACGAAGGCGTACAGTCAAGATAGGATATAAGGTAGCTGTCGACTGTTGTGGTCGACAGCTTGACTCTCTTGTACCACTCTCGAATCTACTCGGCTTCCTTCTTCTCAGAAGTCCGTTCGCTCCCTTAGGAAGGCACTTTCACGTGTCCTTGGAATTGTCACACCTTCGCGTGTTGACGCATCCTGCTAAGTCACGTTACCTGCCATCGCGTGTAGGGTCTAAGTCAGACCACGATCATAACAATCGCCAAGCCGCTCAATGAGCTGACACGAAAAGACGAACCATGGCAGTGGGAAACAAGACACCAAGTAGCGTTTAACACGCTCAAACGACGAGTCACCACAGAACCCATACTAGCGCACGCAGACCAAACCCAACAATTCGACCTAGAAGTGGACGCGTCAGGATTTGTGGTCGGAGCGGTACTACTGCAAAAGAAACAAGACGGGAAGCGACATCCTGTGGGCTACTACTCGGCAACGCTCAACGCCGCCGAACGCAACTACGACATCTACAACCTAGAGTTGTTAGCCATCGTAAAGGCCTTGCGAAACTGGCGACACCTGTTAGCGGGCTCACCACATAAAGTACGCATTTTCTCCGACCATCTTAACCTCAAATACTGGCGGGATCCCCAGAAGATCAGTAGGCGAATTGCCAGGGAAGTACTCGAACTCGCGGAGTACAACTTCAAGATACACCATGTCAAAGGCGCGGCCAATGGACGAGCCGATGCACTATCTCGAAGGCCTGACTACGATCAAGGAGAAAAAGATAACGAAGGCGTCGTTGTATTACCAGATGAAAGGTTTATACGAACAATCACGACCACCCAACAACAGGACGAACAAAGGATACGCAAGTGGGTTGACCCCCACAAACTGACAAAAGCAGACGGGCTCTGGTGGTACCGAGGACAACAGCTCGTCATGACAGGACCGATGGAGGAAATCAGAGAAGTAATCTCCACGCACCATGACCCACCTATTCATGGACATCCAGGAATCAACCGAACAACGCAATTAGTGGAACGCCACTACTGGTGGCCAACAATGAAACAAGATATTGTGGAATACGTCCGAGGATGCGCAGAATGCCAACGGTGCAAGGTTAACACACAACGAACAAGAGCACCACTACAACCAATATTTCCACAGCCCGAGGCGCTACCATTCGAGGTGGTGGCGCTAGATTTCATTACTAAGCTTCCAGTATCAAGGGGATACGACTCGGTACTCACAGTCACAGACCACGACTGCTCCAAGGCAGCCATCTTCATACCATGCAAAGAAGAAATCTCGGGAGAAGAGACCGCGGCACTATACGCAAAGCATGTCGTAGCGCGGTTTGGACTACCCTCGAAGATCATCAGTGACAGAGACCCTCGGTTCGCATCAAAGTTTACAAGGGAACTATGCCGAGTCTTAGAAATACGACAAAATATCTCAACAGCCTACCACCCACGAACAGATGGACAATCAGAACGAACCAACCAATGGTTGGAGCAATACCTCAGGCTTTGGGCTAACGAAAGACAGAACAACTGGGCGGACCATCTAGCGCTAGCGGAGTTCGCACACAACAATTGGGCCAATGAGTCCACACATGAAACACCGTTCAAGTTACTAATGGGCTATCACCCTATTACTAACTGGACAGATAAGAAATCGCCAATACCAAGGGTCGAGAAGCGACTAGAACAATTGAAGGTGATAAGAGAACAGGCACAAAATCACATGCGACGTGCACAACAGTCATGGATCAAACACCGTGACTCCCCCAAATACCAGATAGGAGACAGGGTCTGGCTCGAAGGATGCCACCTACGTACCAATCAACCAACCACAAAGCTTGCGCCCAGGAGACACGGACCATTCAGGATCGTCCAGGTGATGTCTCCCGTAAACTATCGACTCGAGCTTCCCACGCAGTGGAGCATCCACGATGTTTTCCACACAGATCTCCTGACCCCCTACAAAGAAACGATGACTCACGGCGTAAACTACCAACACCCACCACCAGAACTGGTAGGAGACGTGGAAGAATACAAGGTCGAAAAAGTACTAGATTCAAGAAGACGTGGAAGGGGGCGTAAACTGCAGTACCTAATCAAGTGGAAAGGCTACGCCGACTCGGACAACCAGTGGGTCCCGTGGGACGACGTACATGCGGACGAAGAGATAAGGAAGTACAAACAAGCCAATCCAACTGCCGAGACTCACATAAAAGCAGTCTCAACAGGACCTTTGACAGACGCATCTTCCGCACCAACTCTTAACATGTCCAATGTCCCACTCACCATCATCAGCCTTGACCTCCCTCACACCAGCGAGCTCACCACGTATGACGACAACAACAATGTGGACGACCCATTCTGCTCTGCCGTCGAACACGTCAGAGCAGCCGCAGAACACGACCGAGAAGAGCGGGAACAGCGAGAACGTGACTTGGCCGAGGCTCACCGGCGATTCCCCACACCCGCAAGCGGAAGAGTGGAGGCAGATGAGGAGGGAGTACGGGTTGTTGAAGGAGGTGATGACCTCATGGCGACTGGATCAGGTGACGAGGATGACGCCGCAGGAGAGACGGATGAGGATACAGAGGTTGATGAGGCAAGTATCCTCCAGCCCTCCACCGCCTTCACGTCCACCACCGCTGTCGATCGATACGACAGCGACGAGTCCTCCGATGGCTCGTACCACGACGCAAACATCATCTGCACCAGGTGCGACAATCCACAAGACTACTGCCACTGCGCTCCCATGCGCATCCCCCCTCGAATCAACAACGAAGAAGAAGATGTGGACATTGCCGATGAAACCGTGGATGATGAAGGACGAGCACCGCCGACTGCTGTCATCTACGGACCGACTGCGGAGGAAGGGTACACCATGCGAGGGCTACCATCTTACGCAGAGGCATGAGATACCTCACCCATCCATACGCGCCGAGCGGATGCGCCGAGGCGCCCTGTCCGTACCTTATCGCCTACCCCCAGTGGCTTCGTCCTCAACAACGGGATGAACTGGGTACCGATGGTCATCGAACATGAGGGGCGTCGCATTCCCACAAGGTATGTGCGGGTGCGAATGTGCGACAACCCGGAAGTCTTTGGGACCATGGGGCGTCATACGCCGGTATACCGAGTGTTACGTGCGGGCAGCACGTGAGCCTGACTTAGGCGACGTAGAGTGAACGCGGTGACTCAGCAGTAGTCTTACTCAAGTACAAAGACTGAGTGACGCCTCAACGCGTGAAGGCGGAGTTGATACTTTGCTTGTCTTGCTACGCAGTCCCGTAGGACGAGAGAGTGAAGAAGGAATCCGGCTTTGGATAGCAAGGTGAGAGATATACAAGAAATCCAAGCTATCGACTACAACAGTCGATAGCTTCCTTATGAACTACTCGCGCGATCCGCCTTCGTCAGCGAGACCGCCACTACTACTAATCTGCTGGTAATCGTCCACGGTTATACAGTCAGCATACTACATGCCATCAGTCATCGTATCGTAATCCGTCAGTCAGCCATCGGTCATCGTATAGTACAGTAAGCGAGCCATCATCCGTTAGCAATCATATAGTAAGCGGATCATCAGTCATGCATTAGTATAGCAAGAGCCCCCTTGGATCACGTCCCATCGCTTATGGGTTAGGTCAGATACTTACTATGACCCGGGACGTTACACCGAGGGGACATACACGCCGAACCATGCCGAGACATGGGGCCCACAGCTGAGTACACCCGCGAGGAACTACAGTACCTACGAGCTGACTTCCGGGGACGGCGCCAGGTCGATGAAGCCCTTGCTCGACTAGGGGATATTTCCCTAGCTGCCGAAGTGAGGCGCTACCGCGCGTCCCAGGAGGTCATCAAGGAGCTCGAAGTGGCAATCAAACGACTCGAGGACGACATTTTCGTCCACGTTGACCGCTCGCGTCACTCAGCAAAGCAGCTAGGTAGGGCTCACGCCCTTTTGAGGATACGAGACGAGCACGAGACGGATGTGGGGCTAACTGCAGTGCCCAACTGGGTAGTGGAGCAAGGGCGCTCACCCTTGTGAAGGGGGTGATGTAACGTCCCGGGTCATAGTAGGTATCTGACCTAACCGATAACCGAGGGGGCGTGATCAAGGGGACACTTACTGTACTATACGGATGGCTGACTGACCGATTACCGCATGATGACTGATGACTGACTGATGGATTACTGTACGCTGACTGACGACCTACGATACGATGACTGTACACCTGTGGACGATTACCTAGCAGATTAGTAGTTGTGGCGGTCTCGCTGACGAAGGCGGATCGCGCAAATATGTTACGTTCCCACT
The DNA here is from genome assembly GCA_015025155.1 of Lactarius quietus. NCBI lineage: Eukaryota > Fungi > Basidiomycota > Agaricomycetes > Russulales > Russulaceae > Lactarius > Lactarius quietus. The sequence continues at coordinate 5,253 of WITN01000072.1, read as the reverse complement.
GAACGTTGATCCGACTTGGATCCGATGGGTCTTCCTTGCTTCAACTCTGAGCAAAGCGCACGGCTTCTGAACTCAGGAACGACTTGAATAACTTGTAAAGGGCGAATAACCAATAATGGTCCCCTGATACCGCCTAGTTTGAAGTACGTCTCAAAGTGGCAACGCCTAACACTTCAATGTTGGCAACAAGATAGTCACAAAGAACAATGACTCTGCTATAAGACTGTCTGCACCTCTTGAGAAGTATACAAGTGGGTTTTAAGACAACTAAGCTAGCGAACTAGAGAGCAGCTTGTATCGTATTTATAGTAATTGTCCGTCAAGCCTCAACAGGCGACACCATAGTAAGAACAGAAAGAAAGGCATAATGACTCACAGGTCAATAAGCAACTCGTAAGCAATTCGTAAGGCATTCATAAGCCATCAGTAAGCGTCCCCACCAATGAGTGACCAAGCACCTCCAACTAGTGAGTAAGCGTCCACAGGGCATCAGTCAGCCCACCTCATCGCATAAGTAAGCGATCACCAATGAGTAAGCGAATGAGTAAGTGAATGTCTAAGCATCACCAAGCATAAACGATACCAATAGTAAGCCAATAATAATGCATCTGTAAGCAATGGCTTCGGCACTAACACAGGCGCTCCTTGAACTAATCCATCAATAACACTTTCCCGAAAGGGGATCAAACCCGGCCCGCTGGAGTGCGTCCCAACGGCAGCCACGGCCCGCTGACATCGGCAGCCTCAGGTCGCTGGTCTTACACCACGCAATCGCTATTTGTCGTCGTTGGTCGTCTTCAGGACACAACTGTCTTCCGCCAATTCCATGGCTTCTTCCTACGTCCCCTGAGTTATGAGTTAGGCCAGATACGTACTGTGGCCTGGGACAACTCCATCCTTGCGCGCCCCCCTGACTTATTGCTTAGGTCAGATCCCGTGACCCGGGGGTATCACATGACCATGTCACGTGACCCTCAACCGTCCTGTGGTAATCCTTCCGCCAGTATCTGTTGTCCTTCCGCGAGTTATCAAGTTACTCACTAACTGGCGGACCTTGCACGCCTCGTCATAGGCGAGGTAACTGTCGTCTTCTGCCACTACGAGTGCTCGTACGGCCTTTTCTTCTTCGATGTCTTCTTCTGCACGTGACTCCCAAGTGTGCGCTTCTGGGTAATCATGGCAGTTCTTCCAGTGTTCATGTAAACACTTGTGTTGTCTCTGTGTCTTGGCAGCTTGAGTAAGGTCTGAGCGTGACAAAATAGGTTATAAGGAAGCTATCGACTGTTGTGGTCAATAGCTTGGATTTCTTGTATCACTCTCGACTTGTTATCAAAAGCCGTGTTCTTTCTCTCATCTCTCATCCTTCGGGGTCGCGGTTCGTTCACGAACAAACAAGCAAAGACTCCGCCTTCGAGCGTTGAGACGATACTCTGCCTTCGCGCTAGAGTCAGGAATTCGCTAAGTCACCGCGTTCACCCTTCAGTCGCCTAAGTCAGGCTCACGTGCTACCCGCACGTAACAACTGGCGCAACGAACTACAAAGACAAGTCAGATGCTTCGCTCTGGACGAACTTTGAGAATGGCTTTAAGAACACTTGGGGGGATACGGCCAAGAAACAGATGGCCACGGACCAACTCTTCAGTCTAAAGATGGACGGCACTGACATAGACACCTACAACGCCACCTTTAACTGCCTTGCTAAGATAGCAGGATGGGACCTCAATGCCTTGGGCACTATTGCACGCTACAGGGCAGGACTACGTCCCAATATCCATCGACGAGTCATAGATTGAGAAAACACCCCAAATACCATGGACGAATGGCAAACAGCAGCAGGGAAAGAAGTCAGGAGCGTCTGCGAACTCTATAACAATAACCTTATAGGTCAATGTCAGTGTTATGATCGGTGTGATCCGAACCTGACTTAGGTTATACACGTGATGATGAGAGAACGTGACTTAGCAACACAAGTCAACACACGGAGGTGTGACTAAGACCAAGGACACCTGAAAGTGCCTTCCTAAGGGGGTCGACGCGAGCGGGTTCTGAGAGAAGAAGACCCGACTAGATTCGAGAATGATACAAGAGAGTCAAGCTGTCGACTACATCAGTCGACAGCCTCCTTTTAACTAGACTAGACTGTACGCCTTTGTCAGCGATACAGCCACTACTACTAACGCTTGATAATCGTCCACTGATACTATCAGTCATCATCAGTAATCGTACAGTAATACTCGAGTAAGCCACACCATATAGTGAGTAAGATTCGGGAGCGACTCGTCATCCCGCTTACGCTGAACAGTCCTGTCAAATCGTAACATCACCCCCTTTACAAGGGTGAGCACCCACGCTCCACAACCCAATTAGTCACCGTGGTAAGTCCAACGTCCGTTTCATGCTCGTCTCGTACCCTCCAAAGCGCATGTGCGCGACCTAACCTCCGCAATGAGTGCATGGCTCTGTCGATGTGGACGAAGATGTCGTCCTCCAGCTTCTTGATTGCCTGCTTGAGCTCGGCTACAACCTCCATGGACGCGTGGTAGCGCCTCACTTCAGCCTGAAGGGAAATGTCCCCCAGCCTAGCGAGGGCCTCATCTACCTGTCGCTTTCCATGGAAGTCAGCGTGGAAGTAGCCGAGCTCTTCATGAGTGTACTCAGCTGAGGGGCCCATGTCTCGGCATGGTTCAGCGTGGATGTCCACTCGGTAGATGGGTGAATACTTTCCCATCGTCCCGAACACCTCTGGGTTGTCGAGCATGCGGACGCGCACGTACTTGGCAGGGATGCGACGTCCCTCATGCTCGATCACCATCAGCACCCAGTTCATTCCGTTGTTGAGAATGAACCCTCCAGGAGTAGGCGATATGGCACGGAGAGGGAGCCGCGTCGCATTCGCTCAGCGCGTAGTGAAGGGCGATGGGTTGCGTTCTTCCCTATAGGGGGGTAAACCGCGCGCTTCATATCCCTGTTCCGCCGTTGGTCCGTAGATAACAGCAACTGGCGGTGGTCGGAGTGCGTCATCGTGGGCTTCTCCGGTAATGGTGCGAACTTGGTGAGGTATAGGCAGGGGAGCGCAGTGGCAATAGTTGGGGGGGTTGTCGCACTGGATGCAGATAACTCGGGCTGCATGGTATGACTTGTCACTGTCGTCGTCTTCATCTTCACTGTCTTCATCGACAGCAGTGGTGGTGAGTGAGGTGACGGAGGGGTTGACTGCCGTAGGGGTGAGCGAGACGGTAGAGGGCTCGAGGGCTGTGATGGATCGACCGATACTTCCCGTGTTAGTAGTCGTATCCTCATCCTCCTCTCCGCTGCCGTCATCTTCACTATTTGGTCCGTCCTCCATGCTGACATCACCTCCTTCAATAGGCCGTACTCCTTCCTCATCGTCCTCCACTCTGCCGCTTGTGGGTGTGGGGAATCGCCTGCGAGCTTCGGCCAGGTCTTGAGCGGCTTGATCTCGCTCGGCGACGGCCCTGACGTGCTCGAATGCTGAGCAGAACTGGTCATTGATATTGTTGTTCCCGTCATAGGTGTCGAGGGTGTCGACGTGGGGGATGGCGATCTCGTCAAGGTTGATAACGGTGAGAGGGACATGGGACATTGTAAGAGAAGGCAGGAAGGGTGATGGAGTAGACGGTTCTGTCGAGGCTGCTTTTATGTGAGTCTCAGCCTTCGGGTTTAACCGTGAGAACTTCCTTATCTCTTCTTCCGCGTGAACGTCCTCCCATGGGATCCATTGGTTTTCCGAATTGGCGTAACCCTTCCATTTGATGAGGTACTGGAGTTTGCGCCCTCTTCCATGCCTGCGAGAGTCTATCACCTTTTCGACTTCATATTCTTTCCATGCCTTCAACCAGTTCTGGTGGTGGGCGTAAATAATTTACGCCATGCATGCGTGTTTCTTTGTAAGGTGTGAGTAAGTCTGTGTGAAATACGTCATGTATCTTCCACTGCGGAGGTAATTTGAGCCGATAATTCACAGGGGACATCACCTGTACAACCTCAAAACGGTCCCTGCCTTCTGGGCGCAAGCTTGGCAGCTGGTTGATTTGTCTGCAAGTTTATGCCCGTCTAGCCAGACTTGGTCTCCTATGGAGTATCTGGGCGTATCTTTGTGTTTGACCCATGACTTCTGGGCCTTTATCATGTTCTCCTGGGCGCTCCGACGGGCTTCCTTCAATTGTTCCAATCTACCTGATACGCTGGGCACATTGATAGTACCTGGCGCCCATTTATCTCTTGGGTGATACCCCATCAGCGTGAAAAACGGGGTTTGTTTAGTGGTACTGCTCATCGTATTGTTATGAGCAAATTCTGCCAGAGGTAATTGGGCGCCCAATTGTCTTGTTTCTCGTTTGCCCATAATCGAAGATATTGTTCTAGCCACTGGTTGGTGCGCTCCGATTGTCCATCTGTTCGTGGATGGTAGGCGGTGGATATATTCTGCTGTATTTGGAGAACTCGCATAGTTCCCTCATGAACTTCGCCGCTCGGGGGTCTCGGTCACTGATGATTTTGCTTGGAAGTCCAAACCGCGGGAGTACTTTTTGAGCATATAGCATCGCGGTCTTTCTCCTGACATCGATTCTTGACATGGTAGAAATATGGACGCCTTGGAACAGTCGTGATCTGTGATAGTCAGAATCGAGTCATAACCATCTGATTGGGGTAACTTAGTTATGAAATCCACCGCAATGACTTCGAACGGTGTCGCTTCTACTTTCGGATAGATAGGTTCAAGTGGTGCTTTGTGGGTCGAGTGTTGACTTTATGTCGTTGACACTCTGCACATCCTTGAATGTAGTTGACGACGTCAGTTTTCATGCTAGGCCACCAGTAGTGTCGGGCTAGCAGCTCTTGTTTTTCGCTATTCCCGGGTGTCCTGCCGTTATCACGTCATGGTATTGCTTTATGACCTCCCTTAACTCCTCGTGTTTCTTGGTGGTGACCACCACTCTTCCGTTTTTGAACCACGCCTTCTATTTTTTTGAGTTCGTGAGGGCTGATCCACGCCTTGATTCGTGCTTCCTCTTGTTTGATGGGCGTCGATGTGATTCCCGTGATCGTTCGTATGAATATTTTTTGGGAGGACGGTAACTCGATCGTTGTCTTTCTCCCTGGTATCGTAGTCTGACCTCCTGGACAGCGCGTCTGCCCTACCGTTAGCTGTCCTTTGAGATGGTGTATTTCGATGTCGTATTCTTCCAGCTCTAGGACTTCTCGAGCTACTCTCTTGGCTGATCTTCTGT